>CANYBF010719890.1:0-11965 GCA_948192965.1 Dalechampia spathulata
AAAAAAACATAAAAAAAAGTGATAAATCTACCAACCTCTCGTAGATTCTCCTTAGCTCCGAGTATAGGGAAAAGAAGAAAACAGTCCAAAGTCCGAGTTTAGGGATTGAAATCACCTAATCTAAGTGATTTGTTGTGAATTTGTTTTAACCCTAATTACTTAGATTAATCAAAATTAGGTTAAGAAGTTATTAATCTCATTTTGTGGCTGCTAAAACCCTAATCCCGTAGGTCTAAATTGCTAAAAATTGCCAACCCCCTCCAAAATGGAGTTCCAAAGCTTTTAAAATTGTTGCCCCAGAGACATACGCGATTGCATATGTCAACATATGCTAAACCCTAAAACATACGCGATCGCGTATCCCAACATATGCGGCGTGTCACAAACATACGCGATCGCGTATGTTTGTACATATGCGGTGGGTCCAGAAACATACGTGGCGTGTGACGTCCCAAAATGGGCCAGAATTGGCCCAGAACGGCCTGGAATGGTCCGAAACAACCCGGAGTGGCCCAAGACCAACCCGAAATGGTCCAGAATCATCCCGGACTCGATCCGAGTCGAGCCGGTCCAAAATTAGGGTGCGACAGTATTCTCCCAGCAATTGTAGATTATGATAAACTGCTATAGCATTATTCTGAACAATATTTTTACCTCCAATGTTTCCTTCCATTACTTTTTTTGCTCTTTTTTGCTTTTGAATATTTTTTATGGTTTATTCAATTTCCAAATTGTAATCAAGCAAATCTTTATTTATATTAGATCTTATCAAGACTTTAGGCAATAAAATTAATGGAAAATTTATCAAATCTGAAAATTAAATAAAATAAAATAAATCCAAAATGACGTAAACCAAATTTCCTCTAATGTCAATTTAAAAATAACAATCAATCCTCGACAATTATGCTAAAAAATTGACATGCAAAAATTATAATTCGCATGAACCACAAGTACATGAGTAATGTCAAGTAATACAATGAAATTAGATTTTGAATTATCATACCCAAATGAGTGATTTAATTTATGATCAAATCAAGCACTAAAATCTACTTTTAATTAAATATCTACAAAATTGATATTTTTGAATTTAAACAAATAAGAACCCAAATCTCAAATCAAAAGTGAAATAATTATAAATCAATAATTATAAAAAAAAACAAGGAATAGGAATGCATCCATTAATGGATTCACAGATTCAAAACAATCAAATTAAATTATTTTGATTATTGTCATGATTGTAAGATCAAAGCGATGCAATTACTCTTCTAAGCTAATTAAATCTAACTATTAAACTACCAATTTGATTAATCGAATTCAAACTTGCATTTTATTACTTAATCAGATCAAATCAATAATAAAATAGAATTAAATATATACCTTTTAAAGGCAATACAAAATTCTGAATAATAAGCACAACTACTTAAAATTTCATAGATCAATACATCAAAACATATTTGAATTCAACTTTCCAGTATATTACCCAAATATTAGAAAATCATATAAGTGAATGGTCAGTTCATAAATATGCATTAAGAATATGTATCAATCTCGTAATCAATAATAAAAAATCATAAAATCAAGATCAAATCAATCCATGAACCATATCAATTTCAACATTCCATATCCCTAAAAGGGATTTAATTGCACATATTAATTAAAACAAAAGCAAATAATAAGGAATCAATCAAAGAATCCATAAATATTGAGAATATAATAGAGGAAAAAAACTATGATTTAATGCAAGAGTCAATCCAATTTCATTTCCTAATAGATGAACTCCACGAGTCAATGCTCCATAAAAAATGAAATCATAAAACTAAAAACTAAAATAAAGAGGAAAATAAAAGATGTTTAGATCTAAAAGAATTCTAAAATTTTTTAGTGATAATCTCTAATGAAAAAAATATCTCCCCCAAACTAAGCACACCTATTCTATTTATAATCAAGAAGGTAAATATCTTTAACCTAATATTTATGGAAAGCTTCCCCAAATTTAATTGATTGATTGATGTCTATCATATAAGACTTTGGAATTTTGGTTGGCATCCAGGTTAAGGTCCAAGCCGAATTACTGGAATTTTGGACCTCGAGAAGTTCAAGGTCCAATTCAAGGTTCAAGTCTTCAGAAGCTTTATGTCTCTCTTTGAATAACTTTTTTACCTTTTTGAATCTCTTCACCATGTATGTACATGGAGTAGAACATGATTCTTGCACCATAGGATACCATTCAAGTCCACTTAAACTCAATTTAAGCGCTAATTTTATCTCACTCTTGAAATAAATCTAAGGATAAGAACATTGCATAATTCATTAATTAAAAATTATCAAACCATTAAAACACATGAATTTGAGTGGGAAATTGTATTAATTATTTATATAAATTTTACACTCATCATTAAAACATTTACAACATACAAATCAAATTATCAATATTATGAAACTCAAATCAATTCTTCAAGATTAACAATTTCACATAAAATAATCAATTGACATCAACATACTTAAAACTAATTAACATTTATAATACACACTTACATTTGAATGAGGACATTCCCAAAATTTTTATCCCAGATTGTTCCCAATCGTTGAAATTATCAACATTGCTTTTATTTCTAGATCTGAATAAAAGAAATAATGAACTATCTCTACCAACTTCTAAGCTTCTATATGCACTTTCCATGTTAATTTAATGAATTCTTACTGGAATTTGTTTCAAATTTCAAAGATTTAGGGGATTCTTTTATGGATTTTTCAAAAAATTGATATCAGGGATTTTGTAGAATTCCATTTCATCCTCTTTTTAATTAGTTTTAATGTTGTTAACACATGAAACTCATGTATTATTTCATTGTCAACTATGAATTTTAATATAATCATTTATAAACTTTAAAATGTCATAAATTCAAAACAAAAGTTTAGGGGTTTAATTCCAAAAAAACGTTAAGTTTAGGGGCTTGCATATGGTTTTAGCCTAAAATAAACTTGTAAGTATTGTTTATAACATATATTATAAAGTTCAAATTCATATCTCATAAAAGTACCATATCAAAGTAATATTCAAATTATTGATTCCCAACCACTCTAACCTTCGAGCTCGTAGAAGATAAAAAAAAACTCCTACTAGTAGATTGATTACCACATAAAAAATAGTAATTCATTAAAAAATTATCATTCATCAAAAGATTAGAATTCACTCCAAAGACTTCTAATTTTGCATGCATACATCTCCTTCTCATAAAAATGCAATCGACCACCTTCAAGAATAGATAAAGACTTTTCAGCAATTACCAATGACTTTTTTATAATTAAATTTTCTCTCCAACACATCTAATACATATTCAATCCCACTATTTAATTTATCATATTGTATGTTTAACACATTCATCATATTCACTTTACATTTACGACATAATAATGTACCTTGAGAATCATAAACTGTGTATAATGTGGACTATATAAATCGTTACAAACAAATTCATTGTTGTTGACTTTATTCCCCCGATTTCCTTCACTATCGATCATTAGAAAACTATCATATGAGTTGTTCAAATCAATTTATGATGAATTTGCTTCTCTTTGTCATCATTGGAGCTTTTCTTGTGCACTTTATGCAATTTAACCATACGACACCCGAAAAGAAAAAAAAACCAAGATGACACGGTTGCTTCCAATGAAAGAGAGGACTGTGTCAAGTATTCACTTCCCCTAGAATAATTTTCTAGAATTGAACACTCCTTCCCCCGAAAAGTATTCACATGATTGTTCAGATGGTTTGCTTTTCCATGATTCATGAACATATTCAGATTGATTGAAAGACAAGGAAACCTCTTTTTTTCTTTTTTTTTTTCTCTTTCATTCACGGTTATATGCAAGTCTCATGGATCACCAATAAGGACTATATGAACAAGCATATCAAGCTTTTAAGTAGAAAGAAAAAATTTCATATCTAAACTCAACTGCACAACTTTCATCAGCATGAAATTTGAGTCTGGGATTTCAGCTTGTTTTCTTGTAACTCATTATTAGCTCTTCATCAGATTTTGATTTGAGTTGGCGTATCCTTCAATACCATACTTCTGATATACTACAACCTGATTCTCTTCCCACCATCTTTCTGCTTCTTTCTCTGCGAACCGTTTCCGGCTACAAAAAGAAATAGAAGTCCCAAGTACGACAAGTATTAATTTCACTGAACTTGATCAAATGCTTTAAAAGATACTACTGAGGTTCATTAGTTGAAGCATTACCTAAACCTGACTCGCTTTAGCCCCTTTTGCCCTCCTGGCAAAACCGTGAATGTGATGTATACACCAGGTTCGTATTGTTCTACCCATTCTGACTTTGATCCGTTAGTTTCATTATGCCTAGAATCTGCTTTTGGGGTTTGAGAATCATCCTCTGGTCTGCAATTTTCACGGGACGATCCTCTATTCTCCATGGACCTCAACGTATTAGAAGAAAATATGATAGGAGAGCTTGATAAACTATCTGGTTGTCTGTCTTTCAGCAACTTAATTTGCGAAGGCAAATGATATGATGCCAACGTAGCTCGCGGACTCGCCAGAGAAGGGATGTCTTTGTATGCCAACGTCTTCGGAGAAAGATACTGCTCGATTCCATCTTTTGTTTCTCTTCCAGCTGACATGTTTTGAGACATTGCATGAAGCTGCATCATTAATTGACAAATACCCAGTACAACAAATACATCAGGGCACCAAACTTCAACGATTTTACATTTGAACTTTTATAACTTAACAGAAACATTACCCGCAATGCCAAAGCTTTTATAATTTCATTTGCTGCTTTACGTTTGGTTGCTTCTTCTCTGGCCAGTGACCAAGTTCTCTCAATAGTTTCTTGGCACTCTTGAATCTTCTGGTTTCCAATTTTACATTGCATTTCAAGGTTTCTAGCCTGTGACACAGAGAAGGTTTAATGAAACTGAATGTTTTCCAACTGCAAGCATTTTTCTTTGAATAGAATCCATTTGAAACTCGTGAGATTCAACTAGAAAAATATGTAAACGAATGAAACCTCAAACAGAAATCAAAATATATTTATCAGCAATGGCCAAGAAAGAAACATATTGGACAAGGCTATAAACTGACTGCCAAAATGCTTTCACAATGCTGTGTTATTATGTACGATGGCCTGATAACTAGAAAGATCAGCCTTTTTTTTCACTTCAATTCGCACAGGAGCTTAAGACTTGATCTTGAAAAGTAACGGCATTTTCATCAAGCAAAAGTACCTGCATTTAAAAGAAAAATCATATGGAGCCATTACCTTTGCTCGCAGTCTCTGAACTTCTTCTGTTAGAAGTACGTTCGGCTCAAGTATGCAATCATCCATTGACATAGCATGTGAATCATTTGCCTCTGGTTTCACTGAAGGGACAGGATTCTTACTATAGTATGATTCGAACACAGCAGGGCATGAGACTTGGCCCCATCGTGGCAATCCCGCATATAGGGAGGAGGCAATTTCTACACGCTGCTGATGTTCCTCTTGGTTTTTGAGGATCTTCCTCTGACCAGCTAGGCTATCTTGATTGTATGATTGGCTTGTTGACCATGCATGACTTCTCGGAAGTGTTGCTTCCCCCTTCCCGTCTTTACCATCAAACAATAACTTGTGAGGGACTAAAAATTGCTTCGACCCATGAGCTTCAGGCTTCGATATCCTACCTGAAGCCGTAACTTTCTGTAGATGATTAAAACATGAAGCACATACACGATAAGATTTGCTTTTGTTAGGAGCCAAAGATGCATTTATGACCTTCCTGCTGCTACATGCATTGCAGAAAAGAAGACCGCAATTATAGCAGTTATGTTTTTTCCTCGTCAGTCCAAACGGCATTCTACAACCTTTACAACATGACTGATCAGTAACAGAGATAGATCTGTGCACGCAGATTGCAGCAGTTAAATTTGATCCACAAGCTATACTTTCGACTTCCCTATCTCTTAACGCCTCGACCATAGTTGGCGAGTTTCTATCTTCAGTGCTGCCTAGGCCTAACTGTCCGCTTGCGCCTTTCCCCCAGGTACATACATTTCCCTCTGATGTCAACGCAGCAACATGATATGATCCTGACGCTATCTCTTTAAATTTGAGCTTTCCTTCAACAATGGTGATTGATTTATCCTTGGCTTGTGGGTTTCCCAATTGACCGTGCACTGAGCTTCCCATCGTATAGACCTTACCAGTTTTGGTGAGTGCGACAGTCAGCATTCTTCCACAGGAAACCTGAATAAAATCATAATCCACAAGTCGTGCAACACATGTTGGGACAAGCTTTCTTTCCATATTGTTATGTCCAAGTCTTCCTTTGTCACCATCTCCCCATGTAAACAGTTTCCCACCGACAGCATTAAACTTGAAGCGATCTGGGATGATGTCCACTATTGCAGCAGTATGCCATGATCCACAAGCAACAGACTTTACTGATAAACCTTTTAAAGTTTCAACTTCCTTAGGCTGAGAAACACTTTTCAGATTCCCATGCCCTAGGACTCCAAACGTTCCATCTCCATATGTGAACAACTGTCCGGAGGATGATACAATTGCAGTATGCCATTCACCACAAGCAACTTTTGATACGGTGATAGCATCCAAAGAGCCAGAAAGTCTATATGATAACCATCCACTTCTGCTTCTCACCTTATCGACCAAATTAGCACCATTTTTATTGTCACCCCATGTGTACAATTCACCACAATGCGTCAGAGCACATGTTTGATATTCACCACAGGCAACATATTTTATATGAACACCATCAAGAGATTCAACAATTATTGGATAGCTTACGTCCATGTTAACTTTATGTCCGAGCTTTCCGTTACTTCCCTCACCCCAGCAGAAAACTTCGCCTCTTTTGGTGACTAAGGCAGCATGTTTCCCTCCTAAAGATATGCTTTTTACATCCAACATAGCAGTGGATTCCAATAATTTCGGCACTAAAGCATCAACTTGCATAGCATTCTGATTGTCAGACTGATGAACCATACCCCCTACATGTCCTTCTTCCGCACCTTCCCCCCAAATCAGAACATCCTTCAGAATGTCATTTTTCCCCATTGGTGAAGATCCACATGCTGGGGGCACAAACCTGAGGGACATATCTTTTTGGGATTCAGAGCAAGCATAATTAGATCTGCATTTCCTGACAACCGGCACAATGCATGGTGAATTTGGCACTAAGACATCAACTGTATTTTGTATATGTAGAAGACTGGATTCTGACGAACAAAATCTATCAGAATAAAGAGACAATCCATCCGACAAACACCTCTCTGAAAGTGATTGAGTTGGACTTCCACATAGGCTGCGGACCTTCAAGCCAACAGAATTCAATTATTTAGTAACATGACCACAAGAACACCAGTGGCACTTTAAAGATGTAAAAAAAAATTTCAGACGGTTATTAAACACATCACAAGGCAGGATGAATGATAATTTGCTTTTCCCTTATCAATGAAACCTTATTCAGCGTTTCCTCCAATTAGCGGAAACAACTTGGAAACATTTGATAACCTCAACCAGTAATTTGATCATCTCAAGTACCTAAACCACAAAAAGCACAAGACTTAAACCTGTGAAAAATCTTTGTCATCCCGGAGAATTCCCATTTTATGCTTTCTTCTTATATAACCAACTGGACTATTGACACAACTTTGTGCACTTCTGTGACTCCTGAGAGAGGCAAACGGCTTGGATTGATGGCACCTTGATATTACTGATCTTAAGCCTGTAAACCAAGAATCGGCCTGCGCTTCGTCCTTGCATATCTACGTGATACATAAAACGAGCAAATAATTAAATAAAAGGATGACGTTATTGCAAAAATGGGATACAAATAATTTGCCATGTGAATGGAAACAACCTTAATTATAAAAACTAAGAATTTACCAGATCTAGTGAACTTTCACCATTAGCATAGATTAGTGAAAAAGACTGTTGCTCCATATCTGGCTGAAGGTGCCTTTGAAAGTCTACCTGTAACCAGACAAAATCACTATCAAAACTGTAGAGTCAACTAGGAAATATGCAATATGTAACTTTCTTTGACCCAAAAAGACATCCTTGTTTGCTTACAGTTCTCTGCCCAGTTACAATCTTCACAACTGAGCTCAATTTCAATTGTTTTTCCTCCTGTCCGGAGTACCAGACCAAATATTTTTCATCCTGACATAAGAAATAAAACTAAAGTTTTCATATTTATTACAAAAACACCAAAGAAAAAACCAAAAAATTAAATAAAGAAGCATTGTACACATACAGTACCAGCTTTTGGAGGGGAATGCCAAGTACATTTGTCATTACATGTAAATAATCAACCCTACAAGTAAGTATTAACCATACTTGCACTAAAATAAATTAAAGGGCACAAAAATTCAGGACCATTAGTCTCCTACAAGAAAACATGTACTGTATGTATTCCAGAAGATGATCTATAGGAGGTAGACTAGTGGGTTTTTTGTCTTTTTTTTGTTTTGAAGACATGACATAGGAGAAGTACTGACTGATGACTGATTGATACAATTAGAATGGACGAAGGAAGCAGAGAAAATAAAGTCTCCAAGCAAATGTAGAAAAAGCTGATGATAAATTCTGACATGCACACCTACCGTTGATAGCCTAAAAGGACAAACTTTGGGCTTCCCTCTTCTTCCACGCTTCAAAAGATGTGCACCTTTCTTCAAAGCCAAAATTGCCTGAATTCAAACACATTTCACTTTACTTTTATCAGTTTCACACTCCAACTCAAAAAACACAAAAGCAAAAGAAGTAAAGGAAACTGAAATTTCAGAGGAAATTAAAAGAAATGTGGAGAATAATTCAATTAATCAAGTGCCAAGCAATCAGAAATTATAAAAGAACAACACAAAAAGGAAAAGTTGCTCTCAAGTTTAGCCAAAAATGAATTATAATATAATGGGGAAGACAAAGAAACACCAGCAAGTTTCTGATGATTAACAGAAGAGCAAAAACAAGACATCAAACATGTCATGATCTTGAACGGGCTAAGAAGTCGAGCACCTAACTCGTAGACCTGTAAAAATGAAACTCGGCGAAGCATTCAGTAACTAGCAATTGAAGAACTGATTGATCTTGAGCAGAACAACCCACAAGCTGATGACATAATTCATGAAAAACCAACATGAAAACACGTTGTAAAATAACAACATACTCGAACGAGAATACTGATCAAGTACAGAAGCGACAGAAGAAATTTTGTGCAGAATGTAGACAAAATAACATACAAAACAAGAACACCATTTTTAGAGTAAAAAAGAAAGAAAAGAAACAAACAAATGAGAAAAAGAGAGACCTGCTCAATAGTTCTGTCAAAGGGCACAGGAAGCAAGGACTCTTCAACCATTTCTTCGTTTTGGAAAATCAAAAATTCAAATAAGAAGAAACATTGTTTATACGAAAAGAGAGAGAGAGAGAACAAGATATCTTTAAACAAGTGACAGAAGAAGCAGGGTGTGAAGAGAAGTTGGCATCAAAGACAAGCCGAAAAGCAAAGAAAGATATGTAATTTATATAACGAAAAAGATATGAAAGGATGTATAATTCATTCTCTGTTCTTCACTAGTGAACAGAGAGTACCTCTGCAAGCAAACAACAACATCAACGACCACTCCTGCTGCTGCTGTATCTGCATTATATGCAACATAGGCAGAGGACCCAGCTTTTGGTGTTGTTGCTGGAGTTGCATATATCACTCAATCGTAAATTTTAAATTTAAGTATATTCTTTTTATTCATTAAAACCAAAATCATATTTATATCAAAATCATGAAGGGTACCAACAGCCAATTAATGTGTTGATGGATGTTGTTAGATTTTTTAAAATAACTTTAGTATTTAAATTATATTTAATATATTCATGTTATAAAAATTTTATGGTTATGTAAGATTTTACTAATTCAAGTTTAAAATTGACTTAATTATTATTATTATTATTAATTTTATCTGGGTAAATTTGAATATATGTTAATATATGAAAATTTTATTAAATTTTTAAAATTACAAGTACCTTTTATTTTAGTGAAATAGAAGTTATAATATTATAGAGAGATAAATTAATTTAGAAATTAAAAAATTTTCAACAATATTTTAAAATGATTGTATACAAAAATGCCAAGCTCGGCAAATTATTAATTAGGGTAGAATTAATGAAAACCCATGTGCACGTGTACAATCTCACACGCCTGATGAAAGGTATGTTTGTCTATTTCATTTTTCTAGTTGTTTATTTATTTATCATTTAATATTAAGATTAGTAATTTAGTATTATTACCACATGTTCTATCGTCCTTTTCTTTGTCTGCCTTTTGTTTTCTTTTGATTGTCTTTTAGTGTATCAACGCTTGCTAATATTTTAGCAGTCTAACCAATCAAATTAGGCTTTATGTTTACCTTAAATTTAATTTATTAACTAAATATTTCATTCAGAAGTTTAAAAGAATTTAATTTAGCATTATTATGATATGAAAAAGTATTTTTAAAAGTTACTTTTTTTAATTAAAATTGTTGTTTGAAAATATAGTAGAAAATAAGTAAATGGGTCATTTTACGAAAAGAGTTTATAAAAAATATTTTTTAAAAAATTAAAAATCACAACTAATTCAAAATTATTTTAAAATTATTTTTTAACTCAAACATCAACGTTAAACACACTAACAAGCTTACTACATCTAAGCTTTATAAGGTAAATTACAAAATACATAAAAAGAATTGCTAATAAAATTATAATATTTTATTAAAAATAAAGATTTAACATTAACAATTAGATTTAAAAATTTATATATTTAACTAAGTAAATTATATATCTAAAATTAAATTATTTTTATTTAAATTAATAAATTAATTTATAATTTGCTAATGAATTAATGTAACAATCTAAATAAATTAAGTATTATTTATTTTAAATGTAATTTATTTGTAAAAATTATATTATTAAATAAATTTTAGTAAATAAAATTATGTTAACAACTTATCAATAGATGATGGAAAGTTATGGACTGTGCATGGTTAAAAAGACAGAAAAGAATGAAAAATAAAACGTGAATTTTTGAATATTTTAAATGAGAACAGAAATAGTTACTCAATATAGGAGATAGAGGATAAACAAATACTGGAATTTTTTAAAATATCCTAAATAGAAAAAATTCTCAAAATATCATTTTTAAAAAATTGTAAATAATAATATTTTTAAAAAATATTTATATAAATAAATTTGTTTAAAGTTTAATAAATATTTAGTAAAAATTTAATATGAATTATAATGAAAATTATTATTTTCAAGAAATAAACAGTAATTTTATAAAATCTTAAAAATCATTTAATATTATCAACATTATTTTTATAATTATCCGACCAATAATTGAATTAGCACTCATCAAATGCATGGTAATGGGAGATAAATATGTATGAATTAGTTGCTATTTATATTTGCTTAATTATGAGATTGCGAATACTTGAGCCCCACCTCATATGCTTAATTGGCTTTATCATATCATTTGTTTGATTTTAAAAATAAAATCAACGAGGAATACATCTATTTTATTGATATAGTTAGAATCTATATAAATTTATTTATTTAATAATCATGTCATATTTTAAAATCCATCATAATGTGAATATTAATATTTATTTAAATGAATTATATGTTAGTGTATGCTCTAGAGCATCATGTGTATTTGTACTATACGTTTTATTAATAAATGCATTATTCATTATATAGTACAATGTTTTGAATGAACTTGTTTTACTTGGAGTATTAAACTATATATTGAAATCCATGATATTGGAACAGTACAGAAGAATCCATAAAGAGTTTATGGAATGTGATTCTTATTGTATGCAAATGTTCAATATCTAAATATCCCTGATCATAGTATTAATAAGAATGGACATTATTAGTATGGGAAGATCAGCACATATTACACTTC
>CANYBF010719909.1:0-10955 GCA_948192965.1 Dalechampia spathulata
CAACCACCATTAGGCTTAGTACGTGTCCCCATACGACGTCTCTACGAGGTATCCCTGACGGTACAGGCACTGGTTCTCTACTGGGGGCCGCTGTCTGTGTCGTGGGAGCATGTCTGCCTGGGTATGGGCCGGGTGTGACATTTTATTGCAAAAATCATCCACAATGGGTCATACGAGTCATGCAAATGCTACACAAGTCGTATGACTCTTAAACTAAATGAAAATGAGAGGAGAAGGGAGGCTGAACCTTACGCAAGTCACGTAAAGTTCCACAAGACTCGTGGGAATTTGGCCAAGGAGAGAAGATACATGTTATGAATATTAAGGGGGCCAGTTATGACTCATGCAGGGTCTTACACGAGTCATGTAGAACTCACACAAGGCAGAAAAAATCTAATTTTTAAACCTAAATGTGGCATACTCAACTCTAAGCCTAAAAAGAAAATTCAAGTGCAAGAAAGTAAACCTAAAGACATACATGAAGCATGCAAATCAAACTAAATAAAACCAACTTTTAGACTATGTAAAATAACTATATAAATTATGCAAAATCATGAAGAAAATGAATGAATTGAAGATAGAAATGCAATACACGAATAAAATGCATGAAATGATATGAAATGTGCAATTCAACACATAATATGCTATATAATCTAATAAAAATGCATGAAAACAAAATTAAAAAAGATAACTTAGGCATGAAGAAAAGCAATGATAATGCATATTATCATATATATATTGTTAACATTCTTCAATTTTATCTTTTAAGTATTTTTTAATTTTATGATTATATATTTCTTATAAAAATATGTATTTTTCATAATATATCATGATAAAATTATCTTATATAAAAATTTATTTTCATATACTTTACCATTATTTCCTTTTCTCTGCATAACTAGAAAAGCTATTAAGAATAAACTGCAAAATTTTCATAAATTTGTAAATGTTTTTTTAAAATATTATAAATATGTAAATTGTGTGTATTTTATTCATATCAGAGGCCAAAGGGGAGGTCAATTATTAGAGTATACTTTAGCAGACGGAGACATGATGGACGAGTCAAATGCAATCATCTGGTCGTTGACATAAGAAGCCACTTAGAAGATATGGTTCAGCCAGCCGCTAGCAGCATTACGTCATGTATGATCAAATATCTAACTTTTTCTTATAAATTACAATTTTTTTCAAATTTATTTGAAAAATATATAAATTTTATTTTCTCAAACAAATAATAAAATATATAATTTTTGTTATTTTTTAAAAAATATATAATTTGATTTATTAAAATTATTCAAATAAAAATAATAATTTAATTTCACCATCATATTTCTTATATATCCCATGCTGGTCATCAATTAATCATGGCCATTCAACTAACAAAACTCAACTAACAAAACAGTACCAGAATCCATAAATGACATCCATTGAAGATCTTCAGTCCTTTATTATATGCATTATGAACTAGCAATTGCTCATGGTCTCTTGTGGCTATTCAACCAAAGAATTTCCTCTTTATTTTTAGTATGGTATTTCCAGTGTAGAAGAAATTTACTTGAGAGCTGTCTTCTTTTCTTCTTCAAACACAGCGGAATTTCCATTCCATCAGCCTGCCCATGATGGTTTTGCATCGTATTGTTCCAGTTTCAGTTTCGATTTCCACGGCCCGTATACTAAGTAAGTCAGGTTGTTTAACTGTATCGTGCTCAACTAGTCCAATGCCAAGGACCATGCACAATAATTCAATATGGTCTCTTCTTGGAAAAAATGTCCTTGTTACTGGTGGAACGAAAGGAATAGGGTTAGTATTACTCTCTTCTTTGTTTCAACTGTTTCTTTTTATGATTTTCTCTTCTTGTTAGTTTCATTTTGCTTGTTAAATAATGGCAGATATGCCATTGTAGAAGAACTGGCAGGACTTGGCGCTTCTATACATACATGTTCCAAAAATGAAAGTCATCTAGAGGATTGCATAAATGATTGGCAAGCTAAAGGTTTCCAAGTGACTGGACCGGTATGTGATGTATCCTCAGGAATTCAGCGCTGGAAGCTGTTAAATTCAGTTGCTCATGTGTTTGATGGAAAGCTCAACATTCTTGTACGTTTCTCTCTTCATCATAATCCTATAGTGGAACTTTTAGCTCTGAACTTTTTTTCTGATAAGTTGTATTGATATACAATATGTTTGAATCGCTCTGTTTCTTTTTTTGTTTTATCTTGTAGATTAACAATGTGGGTACAAATCCTAGGAAACCAACTCTGGAAGTGGGGGCAGATGATTTTTCATATACGATAAATACTAACCTGGAATCTGCATACAATATCTGCCAACTTGCATAACCACTTCTGAAAGCATCAGAAGAAGCGAGTATTGTTTTATCTCTTCAGTTGTTGGAGTTGTATCGGTAAATACCAGATCCATTTATGCTGTAACTAAAGGTACTTAAATTTCAACTATATTATAATCAAGTTTGCTTCTTTATTGCTTTTCTAAACTATATATATACACACACACATGCAGGTGGCATTAACCAACTTATAAAGAGCTTGGCATGTGAATGGGCTATGGATGATATAAGGACTAAATGCGTAGCTCCTTGGGCCACCAGTGTAAGGGAGAGAGCTTTTATGTAAAGGGAAAATGGGTAGAACAATCCGAAAGAATGAATTTTGTTGCATACATTAAGCTAGTCAGAATATGTGAATCGATTACTTGTGACTTAGTGTTTATCAATGACAGAAATAGCCTTATTCATTCATGTTCCGCTGTTCTTCTATGTGCTAGTGTTATGAGTTGCATTGCTATGATTATGGAATAAATGTTATGCTACATGTGATGCTTGTTTATGATATGTCTAGCTGTGTTTGTCCTAAAACTGTGATAATCATTTGAACCAGAGCTAACCTCCTTTTGTGCCTGCAGGTGTAATGAGTCGACGGGCTTGTTAAAGGTAATGTCCGAATGCGAGCATCTCACGAGTACATAAGAGTTGTTTTGAATTCGACCCGTGACAACCAAAGCTCCACTTACTGAAGCTGTATGCATCCTAACCTTTGTCTCCGTTTTTCCATGCCAAATCTGATGAAATTCTTTACATTATTGATTACATGCATGTGATCATTCAAGTTGTTAAGAGATTTTCAGCTCTGATATCGTGTATAAACTCGTTATAGTTGTTGTAATGATGCATATACATGTTATCAGGTTCTGAGCGATGAACAGTTTTTGAAGTCAGTATTGGCTCACATGCCACTCAGGCGTGTCGGAGAGGTAGAGGACGTGTCATCACTGGTAGCATTTCTGAGCTTGCTAGCAGCCTCCTATATAAATGGCCAGATCATGTGCGTTGATGGGGGAATGACAGCAAACGGCTTTGCTGTCTAACTAGGATTTCAGCTATGTTCTTCCTCAATTTTCCCACCTTTGATAATATATAGTAGCAGTTAGAGGTCCTTTGATGTTCTCCCTTCGTATCTATGCTGGCTGATATGCATTTACGTGCAGCAGAAACAAGACTTTTATCAAAAATAATATATACTTTATCAACCATCAACAACATGGTTGAAGCTTTCGGGCACATACACCATAATAAAGCAGCAACATTAGTAACCATGGAATGATTCATAGCAATGTTTTTATCCCCCTTGGATCGATTACACGAATTCTCTAACTTCTAACATGCATTGGAAAATGAATCGACGTACATATTCCTATAGTCCATGCATATATGATATGTAATGAAGCATACGATGATAAATCCTTAGTTCCTAACATCATCATCGTATGCTTCACAGACCAGTTAAAGTAAGAATAATCTTGAGCTACACACGAAAGGCACAATCAACATTCTGGGATTCAAGGACACTCCTTGCTGCTTCAACAACTGCTTGTCCACTAATGTAATGCTGTCGACATACAGGCATATAGACATCAGCTCCACCGATGACCTCTATTCGCGTCTCCTCCGTCTTTCTTAATGTAAAAAAAGCAGGCTTTCCACAAAATTCACAGCTTGCTGTTAACTTGGTTACAGAATCAGCAAGGGGAATTACATCAAGCACCGAACCAAAACTCCTCCTGTCAATGGTATTAAATCCACCATTATAAAGGGCTTTGGTTTTGATAAGAATAAAATATAATTTCCATAAATTAAGCAAGAAAAAGAGCGATAACAAGTCGACATTAGTTTGAGGAATACCTCAAATAATCACCATCCAGGCCAGCAACTACGACGGTTTTCCCATCATAATCAGCAGCTTCACGGCAGAACTCATAAAGATCCTCAAAAAACTGTGCTTCATCAATACCAATCACATCCAGCTGAAACCATGTTCTCTCAATGAGTTACAATTTACCATTTGCGCTAAAATGCATACGAGCAGTTGCTTGTATGTTGACTTTTGCAGAAAAGATTTACTCCAAGCAGAAGTATGAGTAAGAAATAATACCTACTTGAGTTCTCGCACTAATATAGAATCCATGAATCAACTGTTATTTAGAATATCATGTATTATCACTGTAGTTTGAAGATGAAATACCTGCTCATATGCATCACCACCAAAGGTTTGCCTAAATGATGACAATTTGGGCAATGCCACACAAGGTAACTTCACTCCATCATGTGTCACTATTGACTCCAGACCATATCTAGTATCCTTGTTTGATTTTATAATTGCTATTTTTCTGCATACACAAATGGAAAATGAATACTAAATTAATGATTCGCAGTGACTTAATAGCCCCACTATTGGAAATGAAGAATTGATTTAAACCATCAGCATCTGACTGTGTCTTATTGCTTAAATATAAAACAAAAAATTCAGTACTATATGCATTTATGGGACTTCTACAACAAAAACCTATCTTAAACTATTATGAAATGATAAGGTAGAAACCCTGGCTAAGAGTTTTGCAGAGCATATCTCAGTAGATAAAAATACATTGAAAGAAACCGGAATTGTTAGCTAAGTACATGTGTCTGATACGCTATCTATTTAACACCGGTAAAAGGTCATAAAAAGCAAGTAGCTGAAATACCATAAGCGGTAATTGCACAAGCAGCTTTACCTCAAACTCAATCTAAGCTAGGAAATCCAAGGAAAGCTCATCCAATAATGCTAAAATTTTGAATTCTTGGAATGTGGAGAAAATCAATCTTCATCATGAATTATTAGTCAATACAAGGGACGTAGACAACATTCATCATAATACAGGTCAATTCATTAATTGTCCTGCATATCTCATCAAATTTTCTATTTGATTCATCACCCGTCAAGAAGTAGTGCACCTCCTCTTGAACTTCAATCCTGCTATAAGCAGGCTCCTTAACAATTCCTGAATCTTTCATCATATCCCTAACCTCAGCAACCGTGTCCCAAAACCCAAAAATAGCATAAGCATTGGACAAAACTACATACTTTCCAGCATTTTCTGGATCTAACTCAAAGTATTTCTTAGCAGCAAATTTTAGCAGGTCCATGTGCCCATGAATCCTACAGGCCCCAAGCAAAGCGCCCCATATAACTGAATGTTCTTTGCAAGGTGCATTTATAACAAACTCATAAGCCTCTCGTAACCTCCCAGCACGACCTAGCAGATCAACCATGGCCGAGTAGTGTTGCCCTCTAGGCTGGATTCCGTATTCTCCTTTCATGGACAAGAAATAATCCCAGCCCTCGTTAATCAAACCTCCACGACTACAAGCAGAAAGGACAGCAAGAAAAGTAATGTAATTTGGTCTAAAACCTTCATTTTTCATCTCATGAAACAATTGTAAAACCTCTTTAACTCTTCCATGCTGGCCAAATCCAGATATTAGTGAAGTCCATAATACAACATTCCTATTTACTGATTTACTGAAAACCATATGGCCATCATTCAAATTGCTACATTTGAAGTACATGTCTATAAGTGCACTATTGACTACGACATTTTCTTTTAGATGGCATTTGATCATAACACCATGTGCTTTCTTACCGTGCTCCAATGTTGCCAAAGCAGCACAAGCTCTAAAAATTGATGCAAAGGTATATTGATCAGGAATTAAACCATTATGTCTCATTTTATAATAAAGATCAAGGCCTATTTCCTCAAGTTCCTTTTGTACATATCCAGCAATCATTGCATTCCAAGAGATCGTACTTTTATCCATCAAATTATTGAAGAACACACGGGCGGCCTTTAAATCCCCTGATTTTGCATATAATATTAACAACTTAGTCTTCAAATATTCATTAGCAACATACCCGACAATAACCATTTGAGCATGGATTCTTCTCCCCATTTTATACTTCTTCCCAAATACACATTCTTGCAAAAGAAGAGCATAAGTGCTATGCTCCACTATCAAACCAGTACGCCATAACAGCCCCACGGCTTCACTCATTCTCCCTGAATAACAAAGACCTTTTAACATATTTTGGAATTGAGGCAAATTTTCAACCTGAAAGCTGGCAATAGCTAACCAGTAAATGCGGTAATCCTATTCCATCATAACATTTAAAAATGACAGAAAAATCAAGTGGTAGTGGAGGCGACTGTCAACAATTGAATTACAAAAATTAGAGATTTATTTAATTTCGGATAGCATCTCAATGAAACTACACCAAGAAGCAAAGATAAATCCCAAAAAGGGAATCGTAAGACATAGGCATGTTTTTATAAAATGACCAAGACCCAAATCATAAATCAATGCAGAGAGAGCAGGAAGAGAATACAAACCTGCCATCATTGCTTTCCAACTGCATACGGCGAAGAAGGGTAGTGGTTTTACCGGCGAACATGGGACCGACAATGACATGGATTTCACCGGGAGAGTGAGAAAGGGAGGATTTGGAGTGGAGAGGTCGAATTTGAGTTGGAGAATTTGAAGGCATGGAGGAAGGCTTAAGGGCTAAAGAAATTGGGAATTGAAAAGCAGTGACATTAGAGAAAAGTTTGGGTTTTGAGGCAAAAGAGAAGAAAAGGGAAGAAGTGGTGGTTTTGGAAAGAGGAGAAAAAAATGGTGGGGATAATAATACACACTTCATTCTCGAAATTGTAGTATACATTTGGCAGAAGAAAGAATAAAAACACAACTGGGATATTTATTCCTTCCTTATTTGTTGGACAAGAAGGAGGACATGGTTGCCATATAAAAGTAGGGTTTAAGGGGGGTAGAGAGGGAAATGGAGAAGAAGGGTTAGACAAAGAGTCGTTGGTTTCAATTTATTCTTCCTTAAAATGAAGGTATATAGTTTTTGTATGAGGAAGATTTTTCAACAAATAATCTTTCTATTTAATATATATTTAAAGATTTTCAATACATAATTTCACTCAAGGCATCCCCATCAAGGAAACAATGACATCACTTATTTTATTACATTAATTATTGGATGATAATATTATTTTTTAAATTGCTATACAATTATTTTTGTAATTTCAATCATAATATTAATTGCAAGATATTAATGTTGAAGAATCTATGTTTCTATTTACAGATTGCAATCATTATCAAATTTGAAGAAAGTTTAACATTAATTTTTTGCTCTAATTGAATGCAAATGTAATCAAAAGAAAATTCATTAATTAATTAACTTATTCATATTCATTTTCTGAGATTCCTTTTATTTGTATTTGCAATAACTCACCAAAAAAAGAAATCATTATAAATAATAATAATTTAAAATTTATATTTGTGAATCTTCAAAATTCAACTTAAAATATATATAAAAATATGAATATTTGTTTATCTTGAGAATGAAAAGAGTTATTTGATAATTTCAATATTCGTCAAACTGTTCAATTCTCGTCCTTAAAAGCAATATATGAATACAAATATACATAGACACCAAATATTTTCAATGACAAACCTGATCAATTTCATGATTACTTGTAGAATGGAATTAGTTGAAGTGTTTTTTGGTTAAGGATAAGACTATTCAGTAATTTGTACATCTACTTTCAATTTCTTCAAGATGCCTCCAAAGAACATAATTTTCTTAATCTATTTTATTAAACTTTGATTGAAGTTTTTCAAATTCTTTTGACTAGAATCCTTAAAATGTTTTCATTTAGTGCCTTCTCCTTACCTAAATACATGATGATAATGTTCAGATCTAAAACATTTTTCAATGATTTCTGTATGGGATAATTCGAGTTAAGATTTAACAATCTTTATAATTTCCATCTGTATATAAGGAAAATCAAGAAAATATATTAAAAGTAAATGTGAAAATTATAATAACAATATTTATTGAAAAGAATAAATAGATAAATTTAATTAGAATATACATATTTTTCTTTAGCTTCAGACTCAACAAACATTCCCTTGTTCTTTTAATTTCAAAGAAGAATTTAGTCATATATGGGGGTTGTTATCTTTTCCACCCTTTACAAATCATATTAAATGTCAATTAAATGATTTTGTCATATTTTGAGATACATATCAATAAAATACTAAAAATTAAATTTACCGATGACATTGATAATTTGACCTATTACTTAAATTTTTGAAACTTTTTTGTTGTTTAAAGTGCATAATCATTGCATGTCATATTAAAAAAATAATGAAATATAAAAAAACATTATTTTTATATTGGTTTATTCATACCTAACATTGGGTTGTGCAAACAATTGATTTGATAATCATGTTTTTAACTTATTTATCCCTTATAATAATGTCCTTTGAATCATAGTTTTCATGTTTTCATCTTCAAGCAAATGCATTTTCATGTAGATTTTAAGCATTTTTCATACTTTTCACTTTGCATTCATCTTTTAGTTCATTTCATGCATTTAGGCCATTTTACTTTAGAATTTTACATTTTAACATATGGTTTTATTAGTTTCATGCATGTTAATCTAAATCATTGCCTTTTTTTCTCATATTATTCTTGTATATAAACTATTTGGCTCATATTTTAAAGGGTTAAAAGGATAGTTTATGCATGTTTCTATGTTTTCACGTGGCACAAGTCATGTTAAAGCCAATACGACTTAAATTTATCTTGAAATGATGATGATTCTCATGTATGTGTATAACACAAGTCATGTCATGGCCAACATAACTAGTGTTAGTGTCACATCCGCAGTTATAGCATTCTTACATGGTTGCATTTGATGTATGACGTAGAATGAATGAATGAATGATGCATGAAATACATGAATGCATAATGATATTATGGATAATTAAAAGTGCAATATATAGGTGAAAAGCAATGTTTATGTATAGTATAAATGTTATATGATGAGAAAGTAGATATTAGAATGTATATGAGAAAGTATAAATGAAGGTAGAATTAAAAATACGTTAAGCTGAAAGTAAGGGTATTTTGGTAATTTCACTTATTGAGAGGGGTAATTATGGAAACTACACATATGTATGTCTTTGTATAATCATGTGCATGTATGCATGTATGACCATGGTATGGAATTAGGTAGGAAGTAATGAATTAAAGGAGTAAGAATTCAATTTAATTAAGGAATTAACCATATGTTTACAAGTGTCAACATATGATTGGCTCCTTCTTTTAAAAATGCTAAAATAAATCATAAATAGAAAATAAAACAAGGAAAAAGGGGATTTACAATTCCAAACCTCCAAACATACGTTCCCTTCTTCTTCCTTTCCTTCTTCCACTTTAAAGTTCAAGAAAATCATAAATCAAAGGTAAGTTTTTATGGAAATTCATTATTTAAGAGGTTCTCAAGCTTGCTCTCTTCATATGTGTGTTTATTGTTTCATATTCTTTGATATATTTGATGTATGGAGCATTTAGGGTTTCTGATAACATGAAGAACTTGAAGTACATGAAGAAAACAAAGATGAATTGGATGAAATACATGCTTAAGTCTACTTAACATGCTATCTTGTAGTAACCGAAATGAAGTTGTGTATATGCATGAGTTTTGATGTAAACCCTAGCATGTATCTGCTGTAATTGAGTTTTAATTTATTGTTCTATGTGTGAATGATGAGTATGAGGTGATGAAATGTGTTTAAAGATATGAAAAGGGTGAAGGAAAGTGGAAGAAGAGTAGTGATTGTGAATGGGATGCTTGCTGCCTTATTTTGGAAGCATGACTTCCTTGTAGTATAAGGGGCAAACATTGTGTTTTGGCTTGATTATTACAGATGAAATACTTAAATTATGTGTTGGAATATTGATTGTGCAATTTGAGTGCAAATGGAAGTGAATTAGAATGTCAAACTTACATTAGAAAGGAAATGGTATAAAGAAGAACATGTAACAAAAAGTTGCTGCCCAAATTTGTCATTTTTAGTATATGGCCTCTAAAATTTGGTATGAGTGAATAAATGATAAGAATTCATGAATCTAAGATGTAATAGGGTGTTAGAATGAAGAAATTGCCATTTGGTTGCATGAAAAATGAAGGGGAACCATAAGTATGCAAACCCGGATTTTAGCCTCGGTAGAATTTTTGACCCAGTTTAGAATTAATGTTTGGAGGCCTTAACGTTGTCCAAAAATTTTGTGTAAGTATTCAAATTAAAGCTTATTGAGTCTAGTTTCTAATGGTACCTGGATCATTCAAAACCTAAAAGTTTAAGGTAGTCAAAAATGGGACGCCATCCTCAGAGGTCCCTGACATGAAACCAAAATGAAAGGTTTTGCAAAGTGTATTTGTATACTATGTTTTCTTATAGTTTAGGACTTTATTTATATGGTTTGTTGCCTTAAGTTATACATGTATTGAAGGCTGAAATGTAAATATTTTGCATGGTTTATGATGAGTTCCGTAAGATCACTAAAAGGATGAAGCAAGGAAGGGAGAAGTAAAACGAAAAGTAAAGTAACAATTGACCAAATGCATAGTACTACATACCAAATAAATAGTGCATTGCCTTACATGTTTTGATATCATGGTTGTGTAATATATAATGGGATGGATTCATGTGTACTTATGCTTCATGAATCATGTGAAACTATGGTAAATGTTATGAATGGATTGG
>CANYBF010720066.1:0-10994 GCA_948192965.1 Dalechampia spathulata
TCATAGACCTACATGAGAGGTGATTGAAAGAAAGCAATGTGATGTTAATCTTGGTATGAATTGCTTCTTTTATTAAAGATGGCTTTACATGTTAAATACATGAATGAGTGTATACATGAGGTATAATGATGAAATTATATGCTAAAGTGGTTAAGATGAATTGTGTAAATGCTTGAATAGTAATATGCCTTGTATGTTTGACACCTTAATGAATACATGTTTCTAGCTTTCAAACTTAAAGCTATACACACTTAAACCTCATTTCTCTATCTTATACATAAGTATGCATATTTGGAGGTATATAATGAACTTAATGCCTTATGTTCTTAATATGAATGTAAAGTGCTTTATACGTGCCAAATAGATCAAAATATATGTCTTACATGCTATTATGCCTAAGTATGACTAATATGGGTACTTGAACATGAACATATGTATGAGTTAAGGCATGTATGAGATTATTAGCATAAATTATTATTAAAAAGGAAACTAACAGTGCTTACATACATTCATGTAAACAATATTGACCTATACGAGTATAATTTGGAATGAAATGTAGGAATATACATATGACTTCTATATGTTACATGATTCATTCTTTGAAATAAAAGTATGATATCTTAATATTGCTAAATACTTTAATAGTATTATAGATTTTATTCTTAAATGGTTGAATGATAATGTTGCTACAGGAATCACTGAAGGGACAAATGTAGCATTATTTCTTTATGGATACAATGGAATCACGAAAGCAGGTTTGTGCTATTTATTAGCTGATTCATTATTAATGGATCGGTGGGTAAGTTATTAACTTACCTTGATATTAACATGTAGTCACATGTTTTATATGATATTTTTACTATACTATGAACATGAATGATCAATGTTAATATAAAGGTGATTGCCAAAGAGTATAGTTTACATTGCATGATATCACGACCTATTTAATAAGGTCGATAGTTAAAGTATCATGACTATAGATATTTTATATGATAATTATCTTTTTCAATTATAATGTTATTATGTTACAATGATGAATGGTGGCTAATATATTGAGATTAATTACTAAAAGATATAAATTATGTTTTATGATATCATGATCTATCAAATGAGATAAATGGATGAATGATTATAGAGATAAAAATATTATATGATGTTTACGCTCTTTCTCTATAAAAGATCAAAAGATATGAAATATGTGTAATGGCTTATGGTGAAAGATTGTTATTATACTACAATGTTATATAGTTATAAAATGACAATGTGTGAGTTACATATCTATAGTTTATGATTATATTAAATTTGATATTTCAATTATAATATGTTATGATTTACAGAGAATACTTAATAGTGATTCCTAGTTGATGGACTATAATATCATGACCCAATAATCAGGGTCCATGAATAATGTTTTAATGTACTTGTGTTATGAAATGATATTCCTTATTTTTAATGCTACTAAATATATTAGATGGATTATGTATGATTTTTCATCACGATGCTTACATATTTTCATCAAAGCATCATAGCATAATACATACATAACATGTCATGAATCATCTATTTACATATTCATATTCATAGCATGACATGGAGGAATAAGGAAGGAAGAAAATGAGCAAATGTAATGCAATGATCAATAAAGAAAAGTACTGGGTCATAAAGATGATGGATTCCTTAAATGGAATTATACAGTTACAATGGCTCTCCTAAGGGAGATGAGATTCATAGAACCCTACAGTTATAATCATATTTGGCCTCCTATGGGAGTTAAGTACCAGTACCTAGAAGGACCCAGTATGAAAAGGGATTGTGAACAGTCATACAGAAAAGAAATGAAATGTTATAGGAAAATCAAAGGGAGAATGCAAAGCATGAATGCATTCTCTCAAACATGCATTATCATTCATATATCATGAAAGTATAGTGGATGGAATGATGAATGCACTACAATTATACTTATACAAAGATGTTCAAAGAGTAATGAAGTACAATATAGTATGTTGTATAATGATGCAGATACATTGAGAAACAGATTTTTACAGTGTTAATGTACATGGCATAGTTATGCTATAGAGAAAATGATAAATAGTTATTTGAGCTTATGCTCAAGAGCAGCGATGATCATGTTAATGAAATGATATTATATGATAATAGTATTCTAATATTGCTAAGATGACAATATAATATTATAGAAGAATTATAGTGATATACTGACAATTGATGATTTACAATGATTTGTAGATAGAACTGATAATTTGTATTCTTTATTATTTTATAACTTAATTATAGTAGGAATACATAATAAAAATAAAGTATGATACTTCATAATGATTATATGATATGATTATAGTATGGGAATGTTTTACAATAAGACAACAATGTTATGCTGAGAGTATGATATTATTCATTGGTAGTATTTATATGCTGAATGTTCACAGAGATATACAGATAAAGATAGTGATTTATATTATTTAATATACTCTAAATTGCTAATGATAGGAATATAAGACAGAGTTAAAGTATGACACTTTAAAGTACTTACATGATTCAATTATGTCATGAAAACAATGATGATGAAAGATATTGACATATGTTAAAATAATATAGTATATATATTATGAAACTTGTACTTCTCATAAGTACACATGAAAGGTTACAGATTCAATGGATACAGGTGTTGATGTATCATGATAAAGTTCCAATGAATGTTTTATAATGTTATAGATCAGTTATGTTTATGAAGGATAATTATATGTATTAGTTGCTTAATATTCCTATTCTTGATTAGTTGTATTATGAGGTAACTATGCTTATGATTAAGATCAACTTATACTATAATAAATTGATGTCATGAAAGCTATTATGAAAAATGTGATTGGTTTATATTTACCATGCTTCATGTTTATAGCACCACTGAGTGAAATACTCAGTGTTTGTGATTTGATGGATGCAGGTTAGCAGATGGCTTGAAGCATACGAATCCCAAGGCACCTATCACACCCACACTCATAGCATCCTTTATGTGCCTGCATTTTATGCATGCATTATGATGAAAGTATGGACTGTATGGTAATGTGGAATGTATGGTAATGCGATGATTATGAATACCTTGACTTGATAAAATGCATAAGAGGAAGTGGTGGTGAAGTAAGAATTAAGTAAATACTAAGTATGAATTTAGGACATAAATATCATTTTATAAAAAAGAGAGGGGCAATTATGGAAACTAAAATATGTATGTATGTGTATATTCCTGTGCATGTATGATATGTATGGCCATGACATAGAATTTAATAGAAAATAATTAATTAAAGAATATAAATTCAATTCAATTAAGGGAATTTAATTATATGTTGACAACTATCAACATATGATTGGTTCCTTCTTTGACTTTTGCTAAATTAATTAAATAAAACATAAAAATGAAATAAAGAGAAGGAAATTAAGGATTTTCCATTCTAAAACTCCAAAGGAATTCGTTAACTTCTTCTTCCTCCCCTTCTTACACTTCAAATTTAAAGAAAATCATAAATTAAAGGTAAATTTTCATGAAAATTCTATATTCAAGGGGTTCTCAAGCTTGTTCTCTTCATATGTGTGCTTATGACTTTATATTCTTTGATATATTTGATGTATGGAGCATGTAAGGTTTCTACTAACATGAAGAACTTGAAGTATATGAAGAAAAAATGATGAATTGGATAAAATACGTGCTTAAGTATGCTTAACATGTCATCTTGTTGCAACCGCTATAAAGTTATGTATGTATATGAGTTTTCATACAAACCATAGCTTGTATATGATGTAATTGACTTTTACTTTATTGTGGGTGATGAAATGTGCTAAAAGATATGAAAAGGATGAAGGAAGGTGGAAGAAGAGAAGTGATTGTGAATGGGATGTTTGCTGCCTTATTTTAGAAACTTGACTTCCTTGTAGTTTAAGGGGCAAACATTGTGTTTTGACTTAGGATTTATGGATGAATGCTTAAATTATATGTTAGGATATTGATTGTATAATTTGAATATAAATGGAAGTGAATTAGAATGTCAAATATGCATTAGAAGTGAAAAGGTTCAAAGAAGAAAGGGGTTTTAAAAGTTACTACCCAAAGTTGTCATTTTTTGTATTTGCCTTCTAAAAATTGGTATGATTGAATAGACTATAAGAATTCATAAATTTAAGATGGAATAAGGTGTTAAAATGAAGAAATTGACATTTGGTTACATGAAAAACGAAATGAAACCTTAAGTATGGAAACCTGGATTTTTGCCTTAGCAGAAATGTTGACCTGTATTAGAACTGACTTTTGGAGGTCTTAACGCTATCCAAAAATTCTGTAAAAATACTCAAATCAAAGCTTATTGAGTCTAGTTTCAATTGACACCTGGATCATTTTAAAAAAAAGTATAAGGTAGTTGAAAAGGGGATACCATCCTCAGGGGTCCCTGACAAGAAACCAAAATGAAAGGTTTTATAAAGTGTATTGGTATACTATATTTTCCTATGGTTTAGGACTTTGTTTGTATGGTTTGTTGCCTTGATTTATGCATGGATTAAAGGCCTAAATGTAAATGTTTTTCATAATTTATAATGAGTCTTATAAAGTCACTAAAAGGATGAAGCAAGTAAGGTAGAAGGAAAAGGAAAAGTAAAGTAAAAATTGACCAAATGAATAGTACCATATACCAAATGAATATTACATTGCCTTACATGTTTTGACCACTTAAAGGAAACACATTTCAAGTGTCCAAACTTTAAGATATACCTTTTAAAACCCTACTATTCAATCTTATAAATTTATAAACACACTTAAAGGTATTAAAAGGGCTAGATGTGATATATTATGGGATGGATTCATGTTTACTATGAATCATTGTAAAATTATGGTAAATGTAATAAATGGCTTGGAATGTCTTAAGGTACTATAATACTATGTTATGAATGGCTTTACTAAAAGGGATATGAAATGGTAATGATATAGGTAGGACCAAAGAGACACATACTACTCCTCGAGTACACGATAGGGGTAACACTACTTTAGGTTTGTGCTTATAACTTCATGACCCTATGTAAGGTCTTAAAATGATGTTTTATATTTAAATGCTTATAAAACTATGGAATGACTTATCATAGTCAATGTTCTCTCATGATTAGTATTGTACACAATCATTTAACATCATTCATATATCATGTCATGAATCATATGAGCATAAAGGCATATTCATGGCATGTCATAAAGAAGTTATAAGGTGGAAAAAAGGAAAAGACAGGGATGTTTACAGAGCTATATGCTAATAATGTACTCGGTCATACAGATGATAGATTCCCTCAAGGAATCATACAGTTTGTTCCTTATGGAACCACAGATTAATGATAGGTTCACAAAACCATACAGATGTTATATGTTCCTATGGGAACAAGTACCGGTACATACATGACCCAGTACGAATTGTGTATAATCATGAATGCGGAACATGGTTGTATTCTTATAGACATTACAGAAAAATGAGAGGGAGAATGCAAAGCATGATTGCATTCTTATTTACATACATTGACATGATGTTATTATATCCAAAATGGTTACATGAAGGTTACATGGATATTTATATGATATTTATTCCTATATTTACACTGTACATGAATTATTATAGACAAAGTATAATGTAATATGATACAAGTACGATGACACATGAATGTTGAATTTGAAATGGCTTTATTATGATTCTTTTGATATTAGATCATATCATGTACATATTTTTATAGCATCACTGAGTTTTATACTTAGCATCTGCCACTTGATGAACACAAGATCGGGACCTACTGGTGAGCATACGGGTAGATGATCTACGGTTAGCTAGGAGTCAAATTTTGGAGAAAATCTCATTCTCGAAGTGGTATTGGACGCATGTAACATACTCCTGAATAGTTTTACATTATGTAGCTCTTTATTAATCTTAATAGCAGTAGCATCCTAATGGTGAAACCCCAATGCTGGAATCATAATACCATGATACGTTATCATATGATGTATGTACATATGACTTAGTGAGTGATTATATAATGTTATATACATGATGGATAACATACGATGAATAATGTATGTATTTGATGTGTTACATATTATTATGTGATGTAATATGATATATGGAAACAAATAAATAAAATGATCAAGTTACATCATAATAATAGTAAGCGAACATTATAATGTGAAACATTTTCACTGTAAGGCTTGATGAATAGTAACTTATGAATAGTAAAAAAATGTATACATCCTTTGTAGTGTAATTAGTGATTTCCTTTCTTAAGAGGTTATTATTTATACTATGGGAGCATGTTACATTAGATCTGGGTGTGATAGCACCAATTCAGCAGGACTCATTTTGTTGGCAAGGACATAGATTATTAGCTATATATCTATATTATTTAACTAGAAATGCACATAGGGTAGTAAACATGTGTATACGATGTGAGTTTTAATATTCTTAAATGTTTTTCTTTATATAATATATATAGTATGAATTTTAAATATATCAACTTATGAGAAATAAACTTTGTATGCTTTTCAATTACTTGTATATAAAGTTTTACAAAGATAGAGTTTGTTTTAAAAAGTAAATAAAAAAAATTTACATCCCTTGTAGGATAATCAATGGTTTCTATTTGTTTAGCGACTGTTCATTATTTTACGGGAGCATGTTGCACCGTAAGGGATGTGACAGAACTATACTATATAAAAATGTTATTAAATATAATAAAAGGTCTTAAAAGTTTTGATGATATAAGAATATTGAATGGTGTTTTATATCCTACTTTTCAATCTTCTTGTTATGCATATAGGTTAATAGGTAATGATAAGGATTAGATTGAGGCAATTAAAGAAGCTATTTTTTGGATTTTAGCTTTTCAACTTAGATAATTATTTATAATTTTAACAATTTTTTATGAAGAAGTCAAATTCGATAAATTATTCGGTTTAAAAAAAAACATTAGTTATAGATAACTCACTAATTGCAAACAAATACTTAAAAATATATATATTCTTATGGAATTAGAAAATAATTTTAATAGAAATGAAATTGGGAACAAAATCTTAATGGGTAGTCTTAATAATAGATTATTAAGAGAATAATTAAATTATGATACAATAAATTTGAGAACAAAACATGAGTAAATGATAAAAACATTAAACAATGAATAACAACAAATATAAGATATTATTATAGACCAATAAGAAATAAAAAATGGAATAAATATTTGTTTATAGTCATCATGATATAGGGAAAACATATTTATATAAAAATAATAATATAAAAATTAAGGTTAGAATGCCATATTATTTTAGTAGTTGCTTCACCTAATATATCTATCATTATTATTATTGGGGTGATCATACTACATAATTGAAAATCTTCATGTGAAATAAAAATGGTTCTTAACTAAAAAATCTAATAAAAGAAACAACTCCTATAATATGGGATCAAATTCCAATGACTTATAGATACTGTTTTAATAAAAGAATATGATTTATGAAGAATTTCAAATAAATTTATTACTAACTTTTAGCCTAACTATTTAAATATTAACAGAGATGATGTGAAGATCAATAACACATATGCAACAAAAATACACATCAACTTAGAAATTGATGAAATTCAAAATTTGAGAAAAGGTATTAAACCATTATTATATTAAAAAAACTTAACTAATGTAAGTTATTAATATAGTATTAATGTCATTTTTTTATTTGACTAATTTTAGAATTAAAAACCAAGTTAGAAAAATCATCAAAATTAAAAGGCTAGGAGAAAGATATAATTAATTCAAAAAAAGGATCAAAATAGAAACATAATTTTAGATTTGTTGCAATTAGACTTCTATATGAAAACGATAATTTAAGTTATATTTATATATTAAAAAATAACTTTAAAAATATTACAAATAATCAAAAGAACTAAATAATATTCAATATTTAAATACATGATAAAAAGTTTACTTGTACAACTATTATCAAGGACATTGAAGCAACAATTGGTTGGTGATATAATAAAATAAAGCATACAATCATTATAAAAGTAGTGTCTAAAATTATAATGATAAAATATAATGCAACAGATATGACATGTCACGTCTTTCTATGGTACGACATTGCTCCCATAGAATAATTAATGATCGTTGATACGTGGAAACCATTGATTACTCTACAAGGGATGTGTAATTTTTTTTATGCGCCGTTTTGAATTTTTACGAAAGTATTAGTCCCAAATAACATTCTTGCATTTACTGCCTTTAACATATAATTACTTAATCAAATTAATTAGAAACTTTAATCTACTCCAAATCCTTGCCTTAAGAAAAACTTCTGCTAAACTAGTGCTTTGGACATCCGTGCTCGCCATTCTTCAGTTAACCTACGTCCATCAAATGACGAACGCTGAGTATATCACTCAGTTGTGTTTTATACATAACATAAAAAATATAAACATACATATATCATATATAAACAGGTCATGTAAACCAGAACATCATATTATTGACGTTGCCATGTAATCATTTAAAACTATTACTTCTGTTCATCATCTATGTATACCATCATTTACTTAACTCTCTAATATATTCAGATCATAGTTCATTTTATATTGATACTATGACTAGTTTATTTCCTTGATATATATATCATTTATTTTTCTTTGGATTTATATTCTTCTTGAATTTCCACTAAACAATGTAAACATTTATCATGTATACTACATCAATCATAATCATACAACCACTAATATTTCATTACTATAAACATATCTATAATATATTCAACATTATTTAATTATGATAATTATACACTTGTGAATATCACAACTTTATTCTTTTTGTGTATTTCTATTTCTTATTATATATCAGTAGTTTGATACTTTAAAATATCTTATCATCATGTTATCAGCCTACACATGTTAAAGTCATATATTATCATTCCATAACGATTCCTTTTTAATGAACTAACTCCACAAACATATATTCACTATCAATATCATTAATTCCATAAAAATTTAGGATTTAATAAAATTCTGCAAGTATTTTCAAAAATGCAATTTTTACTTTATCACAAATTCTTTTAAATTCATAATCATAATATAATTAATCATATTAATTATATTCTCTACCGATATTCAGCATGAATGACATCAATAATGATAACATATATTCATCAATAATGATAACATATATTCATTACATTATCATTCTTCAATAATATAAATCTCAGCTATATATGTATCATGTTATCATCATGTATAACATACCATTATACCATAACCACATTATGTGTATCATATATAACATATTATGATCATCATATATGTCTCGCATCATTGTCATATTTATCATAACATTATTTAATTTTAATATCATCATCATAATATAACATATTTGTCACATCCACATTATTAGCTTCTTGATAAGTGTCATATTCACACACATACATGTTATGCATATGTCCAATGAATGCTTGCTTACTACATGAAATGCATGAATATGATATGATGCATAGATGCTTTGATATAAGGTATGAGAAATGAAACATTTTATGGATAAAGGAATGACATATAGAATGAAATTGATAGAGAAAGAAGTGAATGAATATTTTGGATGAAGAGTGATGCTTTGGCAAGTTTAATGTATTATTGTATGATAAAGTATAGATTAAGATGGGCATGTACAAGTTAAAGTAAAAGTAGAAATAATGGTGAGGTAAATTGTAAGTTAGGATATAAAAGGGATTCTATGAAAAGTAAAGGTTAGAGTTGGAAAATAAAAAAATTATGTCGAATTTATATTCATGAGTAGAATATTAAGTAAGACTTATGTACAATATGATGTAAGAATGATGTTTTAATTGATAAGAAGGAAAAGAAGTAGGATTGTATAAAGAATTATCATTTGGTTGCCAAGTGTCCTTATATGATAAGACCCTTCCTAGCTTAGTCATAGGATTTATGATGATGATGATGATGATGATAATAATAAGGAGATAAGGAGAAGGTAACTTAGGTTGTTATCTTTCCTTTCCAAAAACCATACAGTTTCTCTTCTCATCTCCATTCCTTTGCTCATCTTCTTTCTAACAAATATTCAAGGTTGTCATAGGTAGGTTTTAATTTCTATATTTCCTCTATATGTTGTAAGCTATTTGTATATCTTCTTCTTTATGTTTTGTAACGTCTTCAATGAAAGAGTTTTATTGATGTTGAGTTGTGTTGATTGTGTGTGAAGATGGAATTGAAGTGAAGGATGAATCATATGAAGAAGTAGAAGTGTTGAATTTGATTATATGTGTGATCATATGAATTTCTATTTTGATAGATGATTGAACTTTTAATTATGTTAAATTAATATTTATAGTAAGTTTTGGAAGTGTTTTGATGATGTTTAAAGTATGGTAATGGGTTTGGATGATTGGGGAATCATTTGGAAGTGTTTTGGAATGAGTTTATACAATAATACATAGGAAATTTTCTATCATCATTGTGACATTGAAAACCACAATCATGACAGAAGGTTTTGGGAGGTCGTGACATTGAAAATCACGATCGTGATAGCAACTTTTAGCATTCAATGGGTCATTTTGTAAGCAACGTTTGAAGGCCTTATCAGATGAGTTTATGGATGTGTAATATATCATTAGAAAGCTATTTGAGTCTACTTTCCAATGGTTTAAAAATTATTGAATTTGTAGGTCATTTACTTAGGATAAAGGCTTTCACAATGAGCAAAGGTCATAGAAGGTAGAATATGTTTTAACTAAAATCCATACCAACTTATGTCCTTAAGTGATTTATCATACAAACTTGCTTAACATTCTTAAAATGAATGATCTTAAACACTTATTAAAAGACTTAAAAAGGTCCTTACCATATGGTTAAGACATTCATAGACTACAATTCATATCAAAATAGTGAACCAACTCTAGGTACATTCAAAATGAAAATGACCAAATG
>CANYBF010720414.1:0-41620 GCA_948192965.1 Dalechampia spathulata
CCTCCTACACAACCCACACATGCATGCCATCATGCATACACCCAACACAGATACAAATACACATTACATACGTCATCACGACGCATACACAAGCATACATACACTGCACATATGCAAGCAATCATGTATACATACACGTATCCATCCAATCACGCATACACAGAAATACTAAAACTCCTAGGGGGTCAAACGCGGATGTAACAAAGCCTTTAACTTCACAAAAGAGTGGAGACAGAATGAAGAGACCGCACGAGCACATTCAGAAAGAGCATCACAGAGGATGAAGAAACATGCAGATGTCAAGCGACGACCGGTACAATTTGAAGTAGGAGATCAGGTGCTGGTACGATTGCGACAAGAGCAAATCAGATCGAAGAACAAGGATCGACGGCTGATACCAAAATACAAAGGACCAGTACCCCTTCAAGCTAAAGTGGGGGCATTAGCTTACAAAGTACAGTTGCCAGAGTGGATGAAGGTGCACCCTGTTTTCCATGTGAGTTTATTACGGCTGCACCATGCCGATAAAGAAGATGAGACTCGCAACACATCTACTAGACCAGCGATGGTAAAGATGCAAATGAAGACTTCATAAAAGAGAGTAGCTGAGATTCTGACTTCACGCATGAATATCACCGGCAAGCATAGAGAGTATCTGGTGAAGTGGAAGGATGAACCAGAAGAAGAGACTGGCTGGGAAAGAGCAGAAGCACTCCAGGCATTCAAGGGCTTGCTTGAAGACTATGAGAGAAGACAGTTGACGGGGTTGTCAACCTTTTGAGTAGGGGAGAGTGTGACGGATAGGGTTTTTATGTAAAAATAAAATGAAATGGGTAGAGTGGGATTGGAAGGAATGTATGTTATTGTTATTTCCAAAAAGTTAGTCATAGAGTATATAAATCAATTACTTATGATCGAGTGTTTATCAATAACAGAAGTAGCCTTATTCATCCATGTCCCATTATTCTTCTATGTGCCAATGCTATGTGTTATGCTACGTGTGATGCTTGTCTATGATATGCCTAGATGTGCTTGTCCTAAAATTATGACAATCATGTATAAAGGAGCTAACCTCATTTTGTACTTGTAGGTATAATTAATCGGTTGGTTTGTTGAAGGTAGTGTCCGAATACGAGCGTCGCACGGGTCCTTAAGCATTGTCTCATATTCGACCCGTGACAGTCATGGCCCCCTCTGTTTGTTTAGATTTGTTATTTTTTTAACATATATTAAGGGATGATCTTTAGAATACATATAGCTTGGTCTTATAACTTAACTTATGGAGCACTTCACTCGTTCAGCACTTGTTCAAAACATCCACTCGTTCAGCACTTGTTCAAAACATCCACTCGTTCTTCTTCATTCGCCTCAAACCTAAATGAGCTCAGTTGAATGGGTTACTTCTTACTAGTAGCACTTCGCAACAAACCACGAAGATGTCTTCTAAACCACCTAATACGCCCTGGCTTCAAAATGATTTTAATGGTGACAAGGACTCGCAAGGAAAATCCATTATCACACGGACTTCAATATAATGCTGATCCGAATTTAATGAGTTGAGAAAGATATCGCTCGTTACTTGTTTTTTCCTTGGACAGTCCTAAAATGGATCGATGGGTCCTTTTTGTTACAATATAAAAATCAAATATTTTATTTCTTATTTAACAATAATGTTAAAAATTTTATAAAAAGAATACATTTTTATGACAAATCTTATATTAAATTTATTTCAATTTTTTAATGATAGATTTATAATAAATCCTTATACAGAGTGTAATAAATTTAAGTTAGATTTCGAAAAATGCAATTTTTATAAATATCTTTTTTTTTTAAAAGCTGACAATTTGGGAATATCCACTTGGAATATAGAGAAAGGTATGTAAAAATAAAAGCCATAAGAGTAAAAATGACAGTAGGCGGTCCATAGAAAACCACCATACCGGAAATTCCCATCTCAAATCCACTAAAACACAATTATCCAAACATCCCCTGAATTACAATAATAGAACTTTGAAAATACAGTACGTCCATCATTGGAGGTTCCATCTTACCCTTAATGCCGAATAAAACTTTATTCAAAACTGTGAACATGCCTCCTGCAAGACACAATGCAGATGCGACCCACTTGTTATACGCACCTGATAAAGACGGCATTTACGAGAGACATGAGTAAGCAAGAGCTTTCTCCTCGGAAAGTTCCTCTGCTGTTGCGTCCATTTTCTTCCTCGAAAATTCATCAATGTTGAGTCCTGAGCAGCATTAAGAATACAAAGAAAATTACGAAATTATAAACTGGTTCTTTTATTTTATTTTATTTATCAAATGTTGAACGTCATATGCAGTGAAATATTGCGGCATTACTTTGTTTTCGACATCCTTACCCTGAACAATTTTCCACTCTCCGTTCTGGCATGTGACTGGGAAAGAAAATATCAACCCAGCTGGAACATTGTACGAACCATCAGAATAAACCCCCATGGAAACCCAAGTGCCCTACAAGTGGGATAGCAAAAAATTAATCAAGATATCAGAAGATTTGGCAGATGAAGAAAGTTAAAAATGGGGAGAGAGGAAGAGAGAGTGAGAGAGCATTGCGAACCTCAGGAGTTCCACAAACCCAATCACGAATGTGATCACAAGCAGAACTAGCAGCTGATAGTGCACTTGAAAGCTTTCGAGCTTTGATAATTGCAGCACCACGTTGTTGAACAGTAGTGATGAACTCTCCATGCAGCCTTCAAAGTTCGACCAGTAAAAAGATCAATCAACGTATTGCTCTCACGTTTGCACAAAATAAACCAAACTGCAATCAAACGGAAAGTATAATGATTAATACCACTCATCATTTTTAACAAGCTCCTTGACAGGTTTCTCCCCAGATGGAGTTTTAACGGTAGCATGGTTGACATCAGGGTACTGAGTTGATGAATGATTTCCCCAAATGATAACATTCTTAACATCAGAGACTTGAACATTCAATCTCTCTGAGATCTGACCGAGAGCCCTGTTATGGTCCAGTCTAGTCAAGCAAGTAATATTTTTCTCAGGGATAGATGGTGCAAATTCCTTCAAAATCAATGCGTTTGTATTTGCAGGGTTGGCAACAACCAGAACCTGGGTGACGAAGAAGGCACTAATAAAATCAGACAAATTGCAGAAGCTTCAACTGCAATTACCATCATGTAAATAAAATAAATACCAAACATCACCGTTCATCATTTGCCGTCAAAAGATCGCTTTAATTGCACGCTTTAATATTAAGTACAAAACTATCATTTCTTTTTTACTTAGAATGCAACTGAAGTTCTTTTTATTAGCAAAAATAATTTGCTATCACCTTGCAGTTGGCTGCAGCGTGTTTCTCTAACGCAGAAGCCTGTGACTTGTATATTGACACATTTTTCGACATCACATCTTTTCTTTCCATTCCTTCTTTCCTAGGGAAGCCTCCCACCATGACTGCAACATTTACTCCAGTACATGCCTCGACAACATCAGTTGTAGCAACAACACCTGATAACAGAGTAATATCAGAATAAGATCAGATTCCACAATTATATAATTAATTCCTCAAGAAATATGAGCTTGAAAAAAATGTTGCTTCATCTACTGCTTTTTAATTTTCGTAAGAAAAGATCAAAGTTATAGACAGATGCCTTTGAGAAGTGGAAAAGCAGCATCAACCAATTCCATCTTGACACCATTCAGTGCCTCGGCAGCAGGTGGAATATCGAGCATGTGAAGGATCACAGGTTGGTCAAGGCCAAGCATCACTCCCCTAGCAATCATAGGGACGAGTGCGTATCCAATTTGCCCTGCCAGTTTATTAAATCACTTTTGTTAAACAATCATAATCACAAACATTATATGAAATTAGCACTTATACTAACTACTAATAACACATAAACGATCAAAATCCTAAGAAACAAACATGACAAAGAGAAGCAACCATTCAACATGAAGATCATCTAAAATGGTAAGATTAATGATTCATTAACAAATACTTAAGCATATGGCGATACTATGTCACAAATAATTATCACCTCGAATTATTGGGCAAAAGAAGATAGGCTAAAACAACTTTCAATATACAAATGCATGATTTGAATTTACACAATGGCTACATAGTATAGTGAAAAATACAATCAGCATCTGCGATTTGTGGCAGGCTCCTTGATCAGATCAATTTATCCAAATTCAAACTTCAGTTTTTGATCTGAAATCGCTATTTACATTCACAGTTTTACACTAATAAAACGGATAAAACAACCAGAAAAAATCACCTTTATATCAAAATCAAAGCAAATAAAACCAGCCATTTAAATAATAAAGTCGAGTTAGAATCGTGATTTCAGTCTAGTTATAGCATTTCCAATCCTCGATTTACTGAACCAAACCTAAACTCCTATCAGCAATAGGCACAGATCCAGCTCAGTACAGTACAGGTAAACGTTGTCAGTAAAAATGAAAGGTTGAGAAAATGACAACTGATGGCGGATCTGAGAGTTAGCAGCAAGGAAAAATGAACTTATTTACCTGCGGCTCCAGTGACAAGAACGCGAACTGGTTCCTTTGCCATTGTAAGAGATCGAACAAGGAAGAGAAAATAGCTATATTAATGATAGGGAGAGAGTCCCGATAGGTTTAATGGGACTGGAAGAAGCGTTGGTATTTATACGGGGTTAAGGAACGGGGGTCTAGAAGGAACCCGGAAGTCTTTTAAACGACATCGTTTGGCCTATATTGAAAGAGATGGTTGTTTTGGAGATGAGAAGGCGGGACCACAGCATTGGGGAGTGCGTACGTATGACGCAAATGCCGTTGAGATTCATTTTGATTAGTGAAAGCATGGGAGTTGAGGATGGAAATGACGACACGCGTCACGCTTAATGGGTCAAGTGGACGTTAAAGTAGTGGATCATATGATCTAAAGGTCGTTGGTAAAGGTCGGTCGCCCTTTATTTTCATGCTTTGCTTGGCCGGCCTGCATCGAGCCATTCCTTTGTTTTCCCTATTTCATCTTCGTTTGCGGAGATTATTTTCCATTTTTGATTCCTTTGAATTACATTGTACCATTGCATTGTTTTAGAAAACTTTATAATGTTGTCCGGTTTTTTTTTAATCTAATAATTTTTTGCAATAAGCAGTTATTTTCTTATGATAAAAAATTTAACCAAATTAGTTCAATTTAATCTTTAAAATTAATAATTTTTTATAGACAAATTATATATAATTTTTGAAAAATTAAACTAATCTGATCTATTATTTCAAAAATCAAATCAAAATGCTCAGACCTATCAATTAGTTAAGTTATTTTTTGGTGTTATTAATAATTTTTCATGGCGACGACCAAAAAAGTGTTATCTGCAATATTATTATTATTATTATTATTGTTATTATTATATGAAAAATCAAAGGAATTGATTAGTGGAAAATACTAGATAGACTTAAAAAGATAATATTAATAGTATTTGTGTATGACAGTTTGTTACTAGTCTAATGATTTTGTGTATTTATTATTTTTCTTTAATTAAACGTATAAGAGATTTTATTTAAAAAATTTGATATATATAATTTAATTATATTTATAGAGAGATAAATTATATAGTAGATTATTGTTTACATCCAAATTATAATTTCTAGCTTGATTTTTTTTTTTGTCAATCAATCAATTAATTTAGTTAATTTTAGTTGAAGTTAAAGAGTTTTAACTAGTTTGAACTGAAAAATGATTAACAGATAAGGTTTTTTTTTGTCCCCCCCGGATAAGGAAGGAGCTGGAGACTCTTCCATCGATCCTGCAGCTCTTTCTCCTGAAGAAGGACCATGGCGTCCTCCATTATAACTCCGCCATCATTTCTTTGTAATAGTAGCGCTCGTCACTGCTTCCCTTGTCATTTCTTTAAGAGTAGCAGCAATGGACCGAATTTTCGAACCAGGCTTAAACCTATCAGTGTCAAGCTCGCTGAGAAGACAGCCTTGCAGTACAGGAAACTTGGAGATTCTGATCTTCAAGTTAGCGAAATCACTCTTGGAACTGTAATTGCTTATATTTTTTCTTTTGTTTTTTTTCCACAAGATTGAACTGTGTAGATCAGTGATGTAGTGATTTATTATATGATATTTACCAATTTTCACCCTGTTTAGATTGCCTGATTGGCGATTGTTCTGCCCCAAAAACTAAAGTGTACACTTTGTTTAAAGTTTGAAACTGTGTTTGGTTGAAAAATGCTTAGGTTTTATGAAATTTATTTGTACATTTCAAGTTCCTGCATATGATTTAAATAAATTTTATGGATTTTGTAAATGTATAAATGAAATGAATTCATCGAAAAAACGTCAACCAAAACCATGAAGACTTTTAATTAAGAATGCAGGTTATTTCTGTTTGCTGATGAGGAAAATCCATAAGGTGGGAATGTGTGTGTAGCCAAGTAGTTATGGTCTATTCTCTACAACATTTCAGTAGTCTCAAATTAGAGCCTTTCTGATATCACTGTTTTGTTGGGCTTCCTCTTCTTTTTTCACCTTGTATTGCCATTTAAGTGGGCAGCAAGTTAATCTTATGAATCGCAGAATTTAATGTCTATTATGTCTAAGGTCATGCAATATGCAGGAAATCTTGAATGGTTGGTGACAGAAGTTGGAGAGAAATTGAACATGGGAATATTTAAAATGTCCTCAGGAACCAAAATAATTTGGAAACGCACTTATTATTTGTTTAACCTGATATCTTTTCGCCACTACTTTGCTTCGTTTCTATTTTTCGTTTATTGACACTTGCTTTCCTGTTTTCCTTGCTTACTATTATTAAAATTGCTTCTCACGTGGGCTGTCTGCTTTCTCATGCTATGAAGGGGTATTAAAGTAAATGTCTTTGATTTGATCTTGGCTCTCGTACTATTTCAGATGACATTTGGGCAGCAAAACACGGAGAAAGAAGCTCATGAAATCCTTAACTATGCTTTTGATCATGGCATTAATATTCTTGACACTGCAGAAGCAGTAAGTTCTCTCGCCTTTCTGTTTTCCGTTTGGTCATTACTCTTTCCATTGTATTCTCATGAATATGCTTGTATCTTATCACTTAATTATCTTAAGCAATAATGGTTTTCTCTTCTCTCCTTGTCGTATGTGCTAATCCTCTCTTGAATAATTTCAAGTGCAGTGAATTGTACCCCCTTTTCTCTTTACTGTATGTTGTTTGCGTGATTTCTTCAACATTTATATGCAACATAAGTTTCATTAAAATTTTGTCCTACCTCCAAGTTTTCCAATTTATTTTATGTACTTCTAGTCAACTTCTAAAAAATTACACACTTGTTTCCAGTATCCAATACCAATGAATAAGGAAACACAAGGAAGAACTGACCTCTATATTGGTAGCTGGTTGAAGTCTCAGCCCCGAGATAAGGTACTATGCGTATGATAGATGACTCTTTTTTATAGTTTTGATAAGGCAGTCTTTCTTTTGTCTCCTTATTCAATCCTTAAATAAAATGCAAATGCCTTCAGCCAAATATTTTTCTCGAGCTGGTTTGCTAACCTTATAGCAAAATTTGTTAGCAATTTCTTATGTGATAAAATGGTATTATCGTTTATACCGCATTCAGCACTACTGGTAACTGAAATTGGCAGATAAAATTGACATGGGATGTGAGATTCATTGTTTCCAGTAGCCATGCAGATTGCTAAGTTTATTCTTGAAGTGCAAATGTAAGGTGTTTCATTAGTAAAATAATTTAATATTCAAGTCTAGGCGTCCTGCATTATACTCTCTGTTGTCATTTTGACTTCGTAATTTCTGCATAGCTGTGCCTGCAAATAATATACATGGCTATTCCATGATGTGGATAGGTGATTGTGGCTACAAAAGTATGTGGTTATTCAGAGCGATCAAGTTACATGCGTGAAAATGCGAAGGTTTTACGGGTTGATGCTGCTAATATCAAAGAGAGTGTGGAGAAAAGCCTTAAGCGTCTTGGGACTGACTACATTGATCTACTACAAATACATTGGTAATTCATGGTTTCTACATATGGAAAGGCTTGTATTCTTTATCTAAAATTTGTCATTTTTTTTGGATGATTTAGGAACGAAAAATGCTATTAAGAACATAGAATGGTGATCAACAACTCATGAACTTTAACTATCATGTGATACATTTTCAGTTCGTCATATTATTTATTTGTTTCTGGCCTTGAGATGTGTTTCACCACTATCCAAATCTTTTTGGAACTCGGATGGTTGGTTTGATATTCTAGTAATCTAATCTGGTAATGATTTCATGAATTCTTGTGGTTGTAGAAAAGATCATAATGCATGTTCTAGGTAATTTGTGACCGGTTACTGATATTGTTGAGTATGCAACAAATTTGTTGCTTTATCATCCTAAATTTTTTTGGCCTTATCATGGTTCCTGATCAAATATTCCCCTAGAAGATTTATTTTTATATTACGTGAGGAGCAGGTGTCTTATGCTTGTGGTTTGTTTATAATCAGAACAAAATAAATAGCAAAAGCAAAATGTTGATCTGATACCATGTAAATCCAACTTCCAATGCAGGCCAGATCGCTATGTACCACTGTTTGGTGGGTTCTTCTATGATTTTTCTGAATGGAGACCCAGTGTGCCATTTGTGGAGCAACTGAGGGCCTTCCAGGAACTCATTGATGAAGGAAAGGTAATTTTTTCACTCCCATTGCCCACTTTTTAAGTTTGGAAAGGTCAAGTTCTTTGCAATCCCTAGGCACTAACAACATGCGTTGTTATCATGCTTGGTACTGAGAATGTGCTAGCTTTGGACTCGAAACAACACAAACTCCTGTTCCCAATAAAAAAACAAAAAAAATATCTTGATTATCTATAACTGAAGAGAAATAAACTCCATCTATCTGCACTCTGCATCTGATTTCCAGCATGAAACGGAATTTCGCCCCAAGTTACCAAAAAATTGATGTGCTAAATTGACTATACTAACTCATGGTGGAAATGCCTTTGAACTTTCTTAGGTACGGTATATTGGTGTTTCAAATGAGACTTCATATGGGGTCATGGAGTTTGTACATGCAGCCAAAACCGAAGGGCTGCCTAAGATAGCTAGCATCCAGAACAACTACAGTCTGTTAGTGAGGTGCCACTTTGAAAGTAAGTTCTTCAAACTATTCTTATTATCATTAAAGGTATAATGAAAGCGACATGTATATTTTCACGGTTTTTGAGGCCGTTGCAATTTCTTCTTTTGGTCTTTTGCAGTTGATCTTGTTGAAGTTTGCCACCCAAAGAATTGCAACGTCGGCTTGCTTTGTTACTCTCCCTTGGGTGGTGGAGCATTAACTGGAAAATATTTAGATTTGAATTCTGAAGCTGCAAAAAAGGGAAGACTCAACCTCTTTCCCGGGTACATGGAAAGATACCAATATTCACTTGCCAGGGTAAGTGTACATCTATTAGTACGTCTGTAACTTCCACGAGATTTTGGACTTGCAAAAGCACCCGTGTCCGAAGTACCTATCTGTGACATTGTGCCTTGACTGCTTATCTGATGATATATAACCAATAAACATCTTCTTTGCATATGTATCCCAGGAAGCAACAATTCAATATCTTGAATTAGCCAAGAAGCATGGCTTAACTCCAGTGCAGCTTGCCCTTGGATTCGCAAGAGATCGACCATTTATGACGAGTTCAATCATTGGCTCAACCTCCATCGATCAACTAAAGGAAGACGTCGATGCATTCTTGACGACTGAACGTCCGTTGCCCCAAGAAGTAATGGCAGATATTGAAACTATTTTCAAGAGATACAAAGATCCTGCTATACTTTGAGAGCTGTAGCTACGCTTAAAAAGCCTCATGATCTTATTCTTTTGTTCAGCTTTGACAACTGAAAATACAAGCTTAACAATGTATCATTCAGTTCACCTGACAATAGACTAATATAAATTCATACTTGGTGGATTCATCAAATATTAAGATGTTTCAAAAATATTTTATATTGGTAGTTCCTGATATGAATATTTAGGATTTTTGTTTTAATTTATAAGTTGATTACGGGCTTATAAGCTTTGAAATAGGTTGAATTTGTTTGTTTTGGGTAATTTAAAGGTTTATAAAAATAAGCTGAGCTTATAAACACTTCAACTAAGCCAAAGGGCTCCTTAATATATGAATCTCTGTTGCATTAGTAAAAGGATGAATATATCCTAAAATTGTTTTTAAATATATAACAGAAAATTGGTGTTAAACTTAATTATGCCTATATAATAGAAATACATATATTTTTCTTTCTTTTAGGTTAAAATATTAATTTTATTAATAAATTTAAATACAAACTAATGCATAAATATAATTATAACCTAATATATTGTTATTTTATTGAAAAAATAAAAATCCAAATTATTATAGAAATACAATAGAAATTCTTTTACAATGAAGTTCATAAAATATAATATTTTAAAAATAAAACTATATTTCCTCTAAAACACAAGACAAGAAATATGAAGACCATATACATACAATTAACACTAAATTCTATCGTAAATATTTTTAAATTATTTTATTTTTTGCAGATAATAATTAATACTAATAATGATAAAAAAAATAATAAATAAATGAAGGAAATTTGAAAAGCAGTTTAATTAGGTACGAAACGTGGAGGCAGAAAGAGAGGCGCGCCAAAATCTGACCTCTAATTCCTTCTGAGCTGCAAACTTCCCTAAAACATCTGACTCTCGACCCACTTCCCTCTCCTTTCGCGCGCTCTCTCTCTTCTTCACGCTCACATTCTCCTTCTTCATCTGCATTTTCTTGACTGGTCAATTTTTTGAACCCAATTCTCCATATTAATCCTTCCATCATATCAACAACAGACGTGCGATCATCTACTCTGGCATCTACAATGTGGGTTGCTATTTTCTGCCTCTTTTTGCTTGAGTTGTTGAGTTTTTGAGTTGATTTCTTTTATTTTTCTTGTTTTCTGTTGTATTTCTCGGTTGTCTTTGCTTTTCTTTTCGTGGGGTAATCTTGAATTTTGATTTAGAAAGGAAAGGTTGATGAGAGGCCAAACCGAAGTAGAAAGAAACATATGCATCTATGAAGACTTGGGCTTTGAAGTCGTTGCCGCACCACCTGATGCAGTTGTTGTCGGTTGAGCTTCTTCTTCTGCAAATCCTTCAGATGGAATGGCAGATCCTGTTATTTATGGCAATTCTGACCGTGACATCGAACAAGTTTGCCTTCTCTTCCCCTAATTTTAATCCTTTCGTTTAATTTCATCAGTTTCCGCCCTCTGAAATGATTCTCTGTCAGAATTTGTTCATTTCAACGTATTTACAACTTCTAATTTTTGATACTGTGTCCTTTGATATCTTTAATTTAATAAGCTAGATGAAGATATTGCTCTTCTTTTTGGGTAAAACATGAAATAATCCTCACATGGATTTGTTTTTTCTTGTGATTTCCCATTGTTCTTCTCATATAGGATTGAATTGTTAACGATTTTTTTTGATTCACTTGCTTTTCTTTGGTTATGAAGGCACTTATTACTTTAAAAAAAGGCACTCAATTAGTCAAGTATAGCCGGAAAGGGAAACCCAAGTTTCGAGCATTTAGGCTTTCTCCAGTGAGTTACTGCTACAGCTTTTGATGTGTTTTTTCCACGCTAAATTTTCTATATTCATCTATGAATTGACCTCTACCGATATGAATGTTTATGATGTATCTGTCAATATCCTTCATAGTGTATGAATAATTTGAATTTTAGTGAAATTAACAGGATGAAACTACTTTGATTTGGTTATCCCATGGAGAAGAAAAGACTCTGAAATTAGCTTCTGTCTCAAGGATTATCCCAGGGCAGAGAACTGTGAGTCATGCAATTCTCTTTTAAGAACTAGTCTATGATATGTATCAAATCAAATCTAACCTTCGTTTTCTTGCAACTAATAAATGACTTTGTTTCCAATATTTAACTATTAGGAAAACTTTGCTTTCCTATGTTTGCATGTCTTTGACAGGCCGTATTTAGAAGATTCTTACGACCCGAAAAGGATTACTTGTCGTTTTCACTCATATATAACAACGGTGATAGAAGTCTTGATCTGGTTAGTGCCAGCACCGAAGTTGTAGGTATCCGTTTGAACTTTATCTATATGAACGTTGAGATGTGACTGCTCCTGTCTTTTATAATTGATAGATCTGCAAGGACAAGGTAGAGGCAGAGGTGTGGCTTGCAGGCCTTAAGGCATTGATTAAAAGGAATCATGGTAGACGTACAAGGAGTGATATTTCTGATGTTAGTTTTCCTGTTGACTCTTAACAGTTTCCTGATTTGCCACTTGCATGTTCTTTGTCTATTCAGAAAGTGACTTCTGTTTAGAATATTATCAAACTGAAGCACGATCCAGTCGTAAATAAGATGTGGGATCTTCATGTCAACCTGCTGTAGGTCTTGCATGGATATATCAACTTCTGTTTGGTCATGTCGCAGCAAAATGAGTAGCTAGAATATATGAATGACCTTAAATTCGTGAAACATGAACTATAAATTGCATCCACTGGCATTGTTGATAGTCTGTCTAACAAAGATTGATTTTGTTGTTCGTATCTATTTGCTGCAGCTAGCTGATGGTGCAGATTTTTTTCAAAATGGTCGTAACTTTGGTTCAAGTCTAGACTTATCCACAAGTATTAGTCGTGGGCGAGTATCTATTGATTTAGGTTATCGTGATACTTCTTTATACTCAACAACAGATGTTGGTTCAGAACGTGCAAATATGCAACTAAGAACAAGTAATGTAGATGGTGGTTTCCGGATTAGTGTTTCAAGCACACCTAGCAATTCAAGTGGTGGATCAGGCCCAGATGACATAGAATCTCTAGGTGATGTTTATTTATGGGGGGAAGTTTGGAGTGACGCAATTCTTCCTGATGGTTCCATGAGCTCAATTCCGATAAAGAATGATGTGCTGACTCCTAAACCTTTAGAGTCTAATGTCGTTCTCGATGTTCAACAGATTGCTTGTGGAGTGCGTCATGTTGCTCTTGTCACAAGGCAGGGTGAGGTTTTTACCTGGGGAGAGGAATCTGGAGGACGACTTGGTCATGGAATGGAGGTAGACTTTAGTTGTCCTCGGCTTGTCGAGTTTCTGGCAGTTACGAACATTGATTATGTTGCTTGTGGCGAGTATCATACTTGTGCTGTGACTACTTCCGGGGATTTGTACAGTTGGGGTGATGGTAAACATAATGCTGGACTCCTTGGTCAAGGCACTGATGTGAGCCACTGGATACCGAAAAGGGTTTCTGGTCCTTTAGAAGGACTTCAGGTTTTATCCATAGCCTGCGGTACATGGCATTCAGCTTTGGCAACTTCAAATGGAAAAATGTTTACTTTTGGTGATGGATCTTTCGGTGTTTTGGGCCATGGAGACAGAGAAAGCGTGTCATTTCCTAAAGAAGTGCAGTTATTAAGTGGACTAAAGACGATAAAGGTTGCATGTGGACTCTGGCACACTGCAGCCATTGTAGAGGTCATGAATCAATGTGGGGTAAATGTTTCCTCAAGAAAGTTGTTCACTTGGGGTGATGGTGACAAAAATCGTTTAGGTCATGGAAGTAAAGACACCTTTTTACTTCCTACATGTGTCTCTACTCTTATTGACTACAATTTCCACCAGATAGCATGTGGGCACACATTGACCGTTGCCCTTACGACCTCAGGTCATGTGTTTACCGTGGGTGGCACTGCACATGGTCAGCTAGGCAATCCAACATCTGACGGGAAAGTGCCTGTCTTAGTGCAAGACAACTTGGTTGGTGAATTTGTTGAAGAAGTTGCTTGTGGTGCTTACCATGTTGTGGTCTTGACTTCCAGAAGTGAATTATACACTTGGGGTAAGGGTGCCAATGGGCAATTGGGGCATGGAGACACCGAAGATCGAAGAACTCCAACTCTAGTTGAAGGGTTGAAAGACCGACATATTAAAAATATATCTTGTGGCTCCAATTTTACTACCAGTATATGCATCCACAAGTGGGTTTCTGGAGCAGACCAATCAGTTTGCTCTGGTTGCCGGCAAGCATTTGGTTTCACCAGAAAGAGGCACAACTGTTATAATTGCGGCTTGGTGCATTGCCATGCTTGCAGTTCCAAAAAAGCATTGAGAGCAGCATTAGCTCCAACTCCAGGAAAACCGCATCGTGTCTGCGATGCTTGCTATGCAAAACTGAAAACTTCTGATACTGGTAATAACATGAACAGAAAAGCTTCCACCCCACGACGATCAGTCGACGTTAGGGAGAAATTTGACAGGGGAGAAGCCAGGATTTCAAGAACTTTACTGTCTCCTACTACAGAACCTATTAAATACCTTGAGATCAAGACAGCAAAACCTGGTATGAGATCTGAGGCTCCTTCCATTGTCCGAGCTTCCCAAGTACCAAATCTTTCACAACTGAAAGATATCTCATTTCCAAGTTCACTCAGTGCTATTCAACAAGCTTGGAAACCTGCTCCTTCACCGTTATCCCATTCTCCTCTGAATTCACCTCGCCCTCTCAATAACGCAAGACCTGTTTCACCATACTCGAGGAGACCAAGCCCTCCACGTACTTCCACTCCTGGATTCTCTCGAAGTGTCATTGATAGCCTTAAAAAAACTAACGAGATTCTGAAGCAAGACATGACAAAAGTGCAAAACCAAGTAACGATCATCTCAAATTTAGGACTCTTAAACAAAGGAACTGAACAATTCTTGTTTCTTCTTCTTGTTAACTTATATTCCCCTTCTTAACTTCAGGCAAAAACTCTGAAGCAAAAATGTGATGCTCAGGACATTGAGATCGAAAAACTAAAGAAACAAGGTAATGAGGCTGCTTTGTTAGCTGCAGCTGAATCATCCAAGGGTAGAGAAGCCAAGAAACTTGTGCGTTCCATTGCGGAACAGGTATATTTTTCTCTTAATTTATCTTAGCACAATTGCATCTAACTAGTTATCTACAACTTATGCCAGAGTTTAACAGAATATGATGTAAAGCAGATATTAATACAAACATGTTCATTGGTAAAAGAGTCTACTTTTGAAAGATTGAATCATATATTTAAATATTTATAATATCAAATTCAGATGTATAAATTACATAATGATGAGGCACGGTTGCTTAGTCCTGAAAGGATTTCTTCTGATTTCTTAACAAAAACATGCATCATGGTTGCTTTGTTTTCCTGTGATTCAGCTGAAAGAACTGACAGGGCAGTTCCCTTCTGATGTTGAAGGAAGCGAGTCCTTTAAAGCTATGAACAATCAAATTGAAACTTTTCTACGAACATTTGAAACATCTGAAAGTTCTTCCATGGCAGCAGAAAGCTTAGTGTCAGTCCTAAGACATGAATCTGATCCAACTTCCAATGCTGTAGAGAATAGAATAGAATATCAAGCTAATGATTTGTCCAACGAAGGAAGCGTTCCTCAAGATGGACATAGATTATCTGTTTCTAGTAATACAGAGACCGCGTCTCACAATAATAATTTAGAACATGAATCCAAATCACAAGAATCTTCAAGCTCTAAAAATCAAGGAGAGTGTATCGAACAATTTGAACCTGGAGTTTATGTAACTTTCACCCAACGTTCCAATGGTGTAAAGATCTTCAAACGCGTCAGATTCAGGTAATAGAGTAATATTTCATCTAACTTAACTGATTTCACTCAAGAATGTAGAATTTAGATAGCATTGTTTCTTTACTTCACTATTTTTACGTTGAATGCCTGGTTATGCGCAGCAAAAGAAAGTTTCAGGAGCAACAGGCAGAACTATGGTGGAAAGAAAACAAAGACAGGCTGATTAGGAGGTACAGCCCACCATCAATGGCAAATGCTGCAACTGGGTCATCTTCCACACCAGCATCACCCACAGGTGGCACAACCGAAGCCGCCGCATCAGCCTCCACTGGCCCAGCTGAGGAAGCCAGAGTCAAACTTAATTATAATTAATGGCATCAACCATCAACCATCAACCATCAAATGTAGAACAACTGTGATTGTTACTGGAATTTATTTTTTAGAAATAGTTCTTACTTTGTCTTTTTATCCAGCATGCTTTACTTCAATGAGACATTTCTAATATTTGCACAGTAGTTGAAGTTTTTGATCAACAAATCAGCACCAACAACCGAGGAGTCTTTCTACTCACCCCTCATTACATCATAACGTAACCAATCTTACAATTAATGATGAATGTGGAGACGACTGGTCGTTTTATCCCCACGACAGATCCTTTCTCTTGCGTTTTCTATACATTCTTTCCATCAGCAGAAAAACAAAACGAAAAGACATCAGGTGAAGAACGACAGTCGTTTTCGGTATTTAAGAACATATTCACGAGCTATGGGGCCCACACGGTTCCCATCCATGTCAGTTTCAGCCCAACTGTTTTAGTTTCTTGCCATTATTATTCGTAATTGAGAATTAATTGACTTCAAAAGGATTTATTTTATTCGGCTAAGCAATCTATTTTTTCCAGATTAAAAAAAAATCAAACTCCTCGCAAATGTTAATTTTAATTATTAAATATAGCTCAAATTTTATAATTAGTACTTTAAAAGTATTAAATTTTTTTATCATTTATTTGATTGAAATATAAAATTGCAATAAATTATCAACCGGTGAAAATTTTTTCTAATTCAGCGGCCGATCATTTCGATAATTCAAAATATTTGGAGTTTGTATTTGTGTTTTTTTAATGCATAATATATACGTGTTCTAATTTTCTGGGAAAATGAAGAAAGGCTGCGAAATTTCTCGGGAAAGAACACCGCTCCTATTTTCTATTTAATCAAACAGAGATAATTCATCAAATTTGTGAAAAGCATAAAGCCTAAAGAATGGGGCAGCAACAATCCAAAGGCGAGCTGCTGTATGAGCAAGTGAGGTATGGTAATTCAGAAGGTATCAAATCTCTTTGCAGAGAAGGCGCTGGCCTTGAGGTATTCAAAATCAAAATTTTGGAAATTAAACCTGTCTTTTTAATTGTTTTTTTTTCTAAATTTAAATCGATTTGAATGGAACTCGTTCGCTCTCTCTTGTCTGTAGTGGATTGATAGAGAAGGAAAAACTCCGTTAATATTGGCGTGCTTGAATCCCGAGTTGTATGACGTGGCTGAAACTTTGATAGAGCTTGGCGCTAATGTTAATGCTTACAGACCTAGTACGTCTCTAATTGTGGTTTGAATTTGGCTATTTTGTTCATGTTTTGGTCTAATTAGGTTTTTAATTAGGTCGGAATGGAGGTACTCCTTTGCATCATGCAGCGAAACGAGGCCTTGTTAATACTGTTAAATTGCTCCTTTCTCATGGAGGTGCGAGCTTGAATTTGTCTTCACCTTTCTTTCTTAAAATGTTGGTTGTGAAATCAGATGATTATGAAGAGGAAAATATCATCATAATTATTGTTGCTTTCGTTTGTTATCGTCATTGCAGCGAATGCATTAGTAATGAATGATGATTGTCAGACTCCTCTTGAAGTTGCTAGGGCTAAAGGATACAGCCATGTCGTCCGTACAATTGAGGTGCGTTTCATGGTGCTTTATTACTATTAATAACGATATTTCAGGCTACTCTTGATGGCTAACTAAAGAAGTGAAAGGCTCAGTTATGATTATTTTCTCCTCCAATGCTTTGCAGGCGCACATTTGCTTATTCTCTGGTTGGATGCGGGAGTTCTATGGGCCAGGATTTCTTGAGGTACTGGCTCCTCAGTTTCTTTCAAGGAAAGTGTAAGTATAAACTTCATGTTGTTCATTCAAGTTCTTTTTCAGTTATTATCTTTTAGGATGCATGGTGTATCATCTGAGTAAAGGGTAGCATGAACCAGTTTATGAAACTTTTACTAGTGCTAATTAGCTGTGAACATGTTGTTCTTATTAGGCACTTAAAGTATTAACTATCCTTCATTGTTTGCAGATGGGTTGTTGTTGTACCAACTGGATCCCGTAATCCTACAAAACCATTCAAGTTGGAGCTTGCCATATATTCCAGTGCACAGGTATTGCAACTAGAGTTTCCAATATTCAAAATGCTTAAATTCCCTATTGGAGTAAAATTTTTTGCTGCATTAGATGGTCTGATCCTTTATCTTCCGTTAATGTTGGCCTCGTATCATATGTTATTGGATTAATCCATAATGCTTGAACTTATCTCTGGCAAAAACTTACATATTTTAGCAGTTGAGTCATTATATTTTAGCATTTCAGAAGGTACTTATGAACTGTTATTACTGAATGGCCAGGAAGCCCAGCCACGCATGGTGATTGCATTGTGGAGAGCTAATTTGGAGGAACCAAAGTTTCATCATTCTGATCCTTCAGTGATAATTGACGACATGTCCACCAGTAATTTCTTAATGCCAAAATGACACTTCTTGAAATTGATTTTATTTTCATTTTATAGAAATTGTCTGTCTTTTTACCTAGGATTTTGTGTTTCTGGAAATTGATGGGGGATCCATTTTCTAGTAGTTACATTTACATTCGATTTTGTTCATGCATAGTACCAAGAGGAAGGAGGCGGAGACGAGCGAGGCATAGACCTCGAACAGTTAGGCGTAAGTATGACAGACCCTAAATTATTTGTTAGCTAGATATGAATAATTTGTAAATAATAACATATAATATTAGAGATCATCCAAATGAAAATAAGGCTATCTAATGTAACTTCAATGTGCTCCAGCCTCCACATAAACAGACTTCCAGGACAAAATGGAAGTTTCTTCATGTCATTGGAAGTAATTGATATTGTTCAACGGCTTTTAGAATTTCCTTTCATGAAACATACATCTTGTGATTTTTTTCATCTGAAATTTACTTTCTTGTCAGAAACACGCATCAAACTTGCATCCGGAAATGAAGGTGACAAGCAGCAACTTCAGTGGTTCTGTGATGCATGCAAAGGAATTCCACAGGTACAATGCACTGTGTTCATTTGTTTATTTCTCCCCAGTGCAAAGCTATGAGCAATTTTATAGTAATAAGGTGATCTTACCGGTCAAAATTACTTTTCATGTATCTCTTTTTTATCTAGTAACATAATTTATTTTGTGGAAAATAAAATAATTTGTAGAACTTCAAGTTCTTACCCATCTGGCATCATTATTCCTTTTCAATCCCTTGTGGTCAGAGTATATTATTTGGAAAATAAAATAATTTGTAGAACTTATCTTTGGTTCCTGGAGACCTGTTGCCTGCAATAGAGTGAGATATTTCCATGTAAGCTTAAGTCTTGTATATGTGTGGCTCAGAACAGCCTTGCTACATCTCGTGTCTAATGTACCCAGAGTATATCTTCCTTGGAGTTGACACTTAGGAAAGTTGTGCATCATACGTGGTGTTTCCGCAATTTCTATCTCATGAAAGAAATCACAATGTTAATTGGGGTAATTCTTTAGATTGAAGTGCCCAACATTTTATGTGATATTACTTTTTTGTCTATTGCAGGCAATGCATCCTCCTGCATTTTTGCATAATCCTGATCCTGAATCCTCAACCGTTGAAGCAACAGCACCTCCATCTGCAGATGATTTAGAATTAGCAATGGCAATTAGTGCATCAATAGCAGACACACATGTGAGTGATACTCATTCTAACGAAGCCAGTGCTTCCACCAGTTGTAGCAGTCAGAGTGCCCTGTGTGCACCGGTGGCCTCACCTCCTTCAAAGGCAGCTTGCAGTACGGTGGCAACGGATGATGGTGGTCCAAGTGACAGTTCAACTCTGGAAAACCAAATTCAGAATAATATCATGACTACTCAGATGGCAGCTGAGGATCCAGATTCAGTCCCATCAACTCCACCTATAATACGCGAAGTTGTAGAAGATGGTCCAATTCAATATCCGTCCATTGATTCTAGCCCTGTTAATTTAGTTTCTCCTTCTGAAGAGAACTTACCAGCTAGCAGAGGCAAAGAGAAAGAATATGGAGATTCATCATCTTGTATAATATGTTTGGATGCTTCAGTTGAGGGGGCTTGCATCCCATGTGGCCACATGGCCGGCTGCATGTCTTGTTTGAAGGAGATCAAAGCCAAGAAATGGGGTTGCCCTGTGTGCCGTGCCAAGATCGACCAGGTTGTAAGGCTGTATGCTGTTTGAGCGTTGCAGCATATCAAGGAAATTATAAATAGTAAGCATGTTCTGAACACCTTGCGCGAATTATTCTCTGTTTTATGTTTTGCAACAGACTAATGAATTGTCACGAACTGCAACATGAATTATCTGAATAAGCAAGCTATCCTGCTTCTGGAGAATACATAAGAACTGCTGGCATATATATGCAAGTATAATGAACCACTCACCTGACTTGGATTTTGCCACTGATAACAATATGAAATACCTCTCCTTGAAATTGCATACTTTCTGAATCCTCTGATCTAGAAGTAAAGCTCCTTAAAAACTGTTAGAAAGAGTTAGGATTCATGTTGGGAACAAGTTATATGACCAGAGACGCCTAGGCAAGCTGGTTGTATGTATTAACTTCATGACATGATCCTCTTAAGTATATACAAGTTCACAAACAAATGCTGACTGTACGGCGTCATCTGCAGGTAAGCTGGCCTATCCGCGGTCTGACGGAGTGAACTGGATAGCTGCCGCGTGGTATTAGGGAGAAAGTGAAAGGCTAGAAGCCAGGTTATTTTCTGAACATTTAATGTGTATGTCTGTTGCATAAAACCGAAGCAGTGATACAACTCATACTTATGTACTTGGGGAAAGTGTATAATTTGACAAGCTTTCTGTGTGTGGTAGTCCTGAAAAACATTTGATCGAGTTTTGTTTTTGTATATATTGCTTGTAAGCTGTGTATCTAGTCAGCTTGTTTATGGATCTTTATACAAGGAATATAAAATTTCTTTACTCTGTTGCGTCATTGTTGTACCTTGGAACTTACACTTTTTCCTCGAAATTTATGACGAGCAAATGATGGAAATGGTAGGTCAAGGTGCAACCGTGCAGGGCAATTTCAGAGCACATTTACCTTTAACAGGGAGCTGTTATTTGAAGCCCATTTCCGGGGCCGTGGTGGGGTAAGAAAAGTACCAATGGAGGCCCCGAAACATGGACTGTCTGGTTAGCCATGTTTCCTGGAACCGATTTTCTCAGTTCTTTGCTACTCATTGGGCCTATTGATCATAAATTTGTTTCATCGGCCTAACATTTCCATTACATTCTTTACTTTATCTTCACTCCCCGTTAATCATCTTCCTAGTTCTTGATCAAGCTTGTTTCCCCTCGAGACAAGTGATTAACCCTTTCTCAACCATGTTTCCGATACTCATCAGTGCTTGCTTAACATGCACTTTGACAGCCGATTCTCTCTTAGTTCAACCTATCAACTATAATTCGGTAATATTTATCAACAATTCTTGGAGAAAAAAAAAAGAGTAACAAATTCATTTATACCCTATTCTGTTTTTTGTATAAATCTAAAGGTATTAAACATTTTACTTCATAAAAATTTATATAACATTTATAATTGTCAAAAATTCGGTTCATCAACATGCATAAAAAGTAACCAATTCAACTATCACGTAAATTCTTAAAAGAATCCCATAAATTCCATCCAAAAAAGGATTAAAAGAAAACAAATGATTATGTTGTTGAATCATTTCATTACATTCTCGGCGTGTAAGCCAAGTTTATTAGCTCTGTGACTTTGCATTTTTTTCTTTACAAGAATCATGGAATAAGCAGGTAGTAAGTATTGCTCTTAGAACGAGAAGCAACCCCATAAAGTATAGTAATTGTACGAAGTGTTGGTTGATGTTTGCTTTCTTTCTCGACAAAAGTATTCTCTCCTCCCACTGTTCTTACCTTAATCACAACCGGATGGCCATCTAATTTACTGCAGACACGTATATACTTCAGCTCATATCAAGCATTAAAGTTATTTCGATTTAACTATAATCATCTATTATATTAATAAATATGATTAAAATCCATGATCAAAAATAGATATACGATTATCATTTTAAGCAAATCTATAAGGGAATTTTTTGGTGAAGTATAGCCGTAAGGATTCCATCCACCATTTGATGAACAATAGATTAACTTTCTGTTCACACTTTAAGAATTTTATGCCCACCACCATATCAGCAAATTTAATGATGAAAATTTTAAATTTTCATATTAAATTATTATTTTTTTAAACAAAAAAAATAAGAAATAAAGTCGTTGCTTTTGTACACATAATATCTCATATCTGAAAAGATTGAGACATGATATCTCTATAGTCTCCCTTTGCTTTTCTTTATGAAAAGAAAAAAGAAAAATAAAAAATAATTATGTTTAAGGGAGTCCACTTTGCCCGCTAACCCGAATTTTGATTTAAATCTTATGACATGAGATTAATAAAAGTTAACCCTATGGTTAAAGCTCTAATGTAAGCATGTTACAGGGACAAATTCAGAATAATTTTGGTTGATTAAGAAGATTGATTAGCATATAATCTAAGATATCAATCAATATTCTCTTGGTTTTCTTTTGGCATGAGAAAAAGAAGAAAAAGAGGAACAGAATTTTTGGTTATATATGCATATATGTATTTAAGTGTAAGCCACTGAATTTGATTCTCTAATCCATCTAGATTACCTTATGATTGACATTCTTTCTTCTCTCACCTGATCAAAATGTTATTTTATATCATATATAAATCAATATATATCACATTCGGTAAATACTGTATGTATATTTACATCAGTATTTGATATCTAAATGTGTGCGTTGGAAAGAGCATCTCTTAGCAAACAAGTATGAATCATCTTGAATATTTTAGAGTCTTTTTTTTTTATTTTAAAAGGAATTATTCTTTTTATACATATATAATTCTTCGATTTTTAAAATGAATGTGTTTCTAATTTTTTTTTCTTTTCTATTTTTCAATTTTTTAAGTTGGGTATTTTATATCGTACTTTTATCCAATTATTTTATGTTTTAGTTACAAGTTTAAGATTCAATCTCCCAAGTTGGCTTCGGAAAAATCAAACCTAACCAAAACATTTAGCTAAGATGTAAAATGCATCATAAAATGACCTAAAAATAATACAGGGATGGGTTTCAGTTTACTTGTATATATATATATATATATATATATGCATGCATGCATGTATGTAGATATATGTATAAGTTATAAAATCAATAATTTGGTTTGAGAAACAAAAAAGGACTGTCTTGGTCCTCCAACTAACTCAACTGTACAGTAGGAAAGGCCAGCAAAGTTGATATTTGTAGGCCACTTATTAGAAACTCAAGTATATACACAGAAAGGAAGAAATTCTTGGCAAGCTCAGAGTTGGAGTAGGAATTGTCTTTGAGAAGTGATCATGAAACAAGGCAGCACATGTGAATAGCTTCTCGGGCCAACAACATTTGTCCAATTTTTTCAACTGAATTAATCTTTGGTAGACTCCCACCATTCCCCCCCAAAAAACATAAAGATAAAAGGATTGGATCAGTACCCTTCTCCGTACTTCCCATTTCCTTTCTTATACACTACTTCTTGGGCAATGTATACATTATATCATATGCCTATAATACCATCAACATTTACCCTTTTACTCAAGCTCCATAAATCATATTTATTCATTACATCAAATCCATTCTAGTTAATATCATATTTACCGATAAGTAATAGTTAAGATAAATATTAAAATGTAAAAATTCATATCATTTGAACCCATAGAAACTATATGATTTGACTATATATATATATATATATATATACATATACTGTATGTAAAGAAAAAGACCAATTTAGTGATTCTTGTGGAAGTGGATATAAAACTTTAACCCATTAAAAAAAATCAAAGAACCTTTGAGTTTTTTTTTTAATTAAGGACAGATATTGTGCCATTGGCAATAAACCAAAGCACAAAAAAATTGCAAACAAATATTGATCATGTGCCCTGCCGCATGTATCTTTGTGAAACCCTAAACCGATGGAGAGTGTCTTTGCATGGAGTACAGGCCAGCTATCAAATGCTAATGAAAAAATAAAAAAAATAATAAATAAAAAAGCTTGAATCGTCATCTCTATCATTAAATCCACATAAATTATTATTATTTTTATTTATTTTAAATTCCTTCTGCAAGCACGGAAGATATGCAATTCATTGATCAACTATAGAGAACTGCAGCAAAAAGAGGAAAAAAAAAATACTAGAAGGCAATTACCTCACAGCTTTCTCTGCCTGAGGAAAGGGACAAAAGGGTGAGAAACAGCTACAACGCCAAAAGATATTAATTACCTTAACCATAATATATATATATATATATATATATATATAGCAAGAAGGGTTAATGTAGCAGACATTTAAGCTTTAAAAGCCCAAAAAGAAGTGACTGCATAATCGAAGGATAACTAGCGCTTGATAGGCTTAGAAAAGATTGACCATGTTGAACTAATGAGGTTTATTGCTATATATCCTTTTGTTGTTTTTCTTTTATCTTTTTGTTCATTAAAATTTTGAGAAAAGAGAAAAAGGAAGAAATTTTTGCAGATTTTATTGTAAGGTCTATAATGATGATTAGGTGATTTTTGTGGCAGCAACATGTTCTTATTGCCTCATGCACTGTTCTAAGCGACTGTTTCTTCCTCCCATGGTGGCCCCGTAGAGGGTAATATTGTCATTCTTGAAAAGGTGTTGTCAATCAACGCAAAAGGATGAAGAAACAAAATCATGTTATTCCATTATATAAATTATTATTATTATTATTGTCATTATTTTTTTATAAAAATAGGGTTAAAGTAATGGAATTAACGAGCTTCCTTTTCTCGGAAACTGCAGAGATCCGATAACGGAGAGATCACTTTTCTATCATAGTATTATTACTACGCCTAACGCTCAAACTTCGCATCCCACCCAAAACCTTGTGTTAAGGAATTTAAATACTCATCCTGTCCTTGTCCGTTGCCTTTCTATGTGTCGATCACTCTGAGCTACCTCTTTTCCATTTCCACAACAGCCCTAGACAAGCTTCCTTGCTTCGTTTTCCCAGTAATTCTCTTTTCTTTTTTGTTTTTTGCAATATATATATATGCATATATGCGTGTGTGTGTGTGTATATATAGATGTAATAAAAGCAAGTAATAAAAGCTCGCCACCAACATCATAAGCCTTTTCCAAGTTGTTCTAGGATTAATCAAACTAAAGAAAACCCCTAAAGACACCTATCTCTCAATATTTGTATAGTAACCCTACTATTATTTACCCCCTTCCCCTATATATCATCTTACCTCTCATTATTGTCCATTCTCCTCCTCCTTTGAAATTCCCCTCCCCCTCTTCCGTTTTTTCTTTCTGTGTTTTTTCCTTATAAACGAACAGTTTCATGGCAGTCTCGAACCCTAGCTAGCTAATGAATTATAATAAATGCTTTCTGGGTATTCCTTTTCTCTTGATTTCTTCTGCATCGGAGGCTTTTAGCTCTATCATGACATGTATGATCATCAAATCCATGATGAAATCTTTCATTTAACAAGCTGTTTCTTTCTTTGGTTTTTATTCCTTTTTCTTGTTTTGTTTTGTTAGAGTTCTTGATTGGTTAACCTCTGTTTTGTTTCTTTGTTTTAGAGTCACAAAGCCTTTTCAAGGATCAAGATCAACTCGAATACAAAACATCAAGAAACATACTTTCTAGAAATGGACTCGCTTCAAGAATTTGACTCCACATCCCCCACACTGCCACTCACGACAACCGCAAGCACCACCGCGACCACCACCATGGCAGCTGCCACTTCTTCCTCATCTACTTCCACTCTCAGCCGCTACGAGAACCAGAAGCGGCGAGACTGGAATACCTTTGGTCAATACCTTCGAAATCACAGGCCACCACTGTCACTCTCCAGATGCAGCGGAGCTCATGTTCTTGAATTCTTGCGTTACTTGGACCAGTTTGGGAAAACTAAAGTGCATACCCAACTTTGCCCTTTTTTCGGCCATCCAAATCCACCTGCTCCTTGCCCTTGTCCTCTTCGTCAAGCTTGGGGTAGCCTTGATGCTCTCATTGGCAGACTCCGTGCCGCCTTTGAAGAACATGGAGGCAAACCTGAGAATAACCCTTTTGGAGCTCGAGCTGTTAGGCTTTATCTACGTGAAGTTAGAGATTCACAGGCAAAAGCAAGAGGTATTAGCTATGAAAAGAAGAAGAGAAAGAGACCACCACAGCAGCAGCAGCAACAACTGCAACAGCAGCAGCAGAGTGGTCCTGCATTGCTGATGGCACCACCGCATCTGCCACCATCAGCAGCAGCTGGAGCAGCCGCCAGTGCAAATGACGATCAGTAAGAAAGTTACATCTACCACTACCCATTTTCATTTTAAGAACGAGGATTATTTAAATCGAAACTCGTTAGAAGTTTATCTTCTTATAATTTTATTATGCAAATATAACCAACTGGGTACCTTTTTTTTTTTTTGCTAGTTAATTTCATTATCTATCTCGCATCATATGTATATGTATGTGATGTCTATTGGGTTTTTAGGGAAAAAAAAAACCTTTCCAGAATATCCTGCTAGGCTATTAATGGATCGATTATTATTATCATTGGCTCCTATTATGATTCCATAATTGAATATCAAAAGTATCTGTAGCATTAGCAGCAGCAGAATTTTAGTGGTAGTAAAAGGAGAGAGCAAGCAGCATGTTAAACCGTGTTTCTGCCTAAATAAAAATCTAATTTCTCACATATAGATGTACGTTAAAAGGTCATTTTATGACAAGTAATAGATTTGGAGATCATGTTTTATGTCTTTTTTTCCCCTTCTCTTGGAATTCTTTTATGTTTTTACCCACTCTTATGCCAGACATTTTGTATAATAAACCTTTACTTAGATAAGAAAATGAAGCAATTAATGATGAAGAAGATGTAGTATTGGCAAATCATTTCAGCCTTCAGGCATCGAAAAGTATCTTGTGTCAGATTTGACAAGAACTATTTATATACGTAAACTTTTCCGGTATTTCTTATCTTTTTCTTTTTTTCCCGGCTTCCTTTTCTGTACACTCACTGTTATTTGCCTTGAAGCTTTAACTTGACATGGATGCCAAACGCTTGACTATTGTATAAGGTAAACTGTAGACTGTAGAATGCGTATAAGAAGAAGCTTAAAATGGAGTAGCTGCAACAAAAATTTCATTCCTTATAAAGGTGAAAGAAGAGGAAACGTATGAAATTATTTCCCAGGTAGTTTTGTAAGAAAGGTCTTTGTCTTTGAATGGTCTCTGTAGCCCTCTCATTTATTATACAAAAATCCCATCTCTCTGTTGTGTCTTATCATATCATTGGATGTTCCCTAAAGAGAAGATATCATTAAATATTTATATATTATTTTATTTTTATACTATTATTATTATTATTATCATTGTGTATATATATTATCACATAAACCCTAATCAACAGTACGATATTCTAGTTAACCTTGTTTACTTAACTATTAACTAACGGTAATAATGCTTATCTAAGTTTTAGTAGAGAAGTCGAGATGATCAAGGACAAAACACGTAATGATAAGTAAAATCAGGCAAAGTCATGATCTATTGAAATCAACCATATGATGGGGGTTCTTTTACTGGTAGATTTTCCATTGTTATCAGCTATTTTCATGCATCAAGATTTATATCTGTTTCTTGATCTAGATTTTGGTATGTCTAATACTTTCTTTTAAACAAGGTCCAAGTGATCTAGCCTTCTTGTTTCAAGTAATGTCTTATGGGGTTCATATTGAGTTCTGACAACTTCGCTTAGAAACAAAAACATATATAGTCTCTTCTTATTCCTGGCAGAATCTGTAAGATTTTCTTAAATCTTATCCCATGCTATTGAATAGTTTGAGTATTTCATGTTTTATATATAATCTTATCATCAATGCATCATATTTTTTGTTTTCAAACCCCAAAAAAGAATATAACAAGATTAAGAACTTATATATAAAGCAGTTTCTTGATGATTCCTCGATAATCTTTTATATTAGTCTTTTGGTGGGATCACTGTAAACTATCTATGACATATATACACACACATACATGCATATGCATATGCAAGCCACCAAGGCAATAATAATGATAAGGAACCTTTCTCGATGTATCATTAACATGTCCCGATTTGTTCGGTGCTAGGAAATTATTACAGGTTTGGTGATTGATTAGGTTTTCCTTTTTTGTTTTTTTTTTTTTTCAAAAAAAAAATAAAGGATTGTTTGCTTGTCGAATTCTTGCAACAATCATACTAGTTTATCTGTCGATACAAGTAGCATAAAACCATGTTCAGACACAAACCCTTCTTCTAAACAAGTGTGACCATGCTGTATTACAGTTCATCACATCTTCATACGTATAGCATTCTTTAATTAATGAATTTTATCTATTATTAAAATGATTTATTGTTTTTTGCGTACTTCTCGTGAAATCAAGTTGTGTTAGGTTTGAACTGTTAATCTTAGATTGTTTCCAGTAAAAATTTTATTAGGAATAAAAAAAAATACTTTAAAAATGTATTTATTTGTATAATGAATCCACATGTGTTGTAAACCATAGTCTATTACATGATTAAGACAATAATTTGTTCAGATCAATTATGCCATAGATAACTTATAGACATCACTTTGCACCTACTAGAGAGATTAGATTACAAGCTAATTAAAGTATCAAGGATGGGGTTGCCTTCTTCTGGTCACTTTCCTGTACATCATCACCTGCTTTTTCATTTCCCTTGTGCTGTTAGTTTTGAATGAAATCCAAACAAATTTATATGATTTGTTTGGCTGAAATCAATATGAATTTCCTTGTGTTTCTTTTTAATCTACAGCTCTCGTTTTTTATTTTACTTTTCTCTAGATTTACAAAAATTAATTTATAGAAAGTTAGGGTATTCGATGACAGATAAATGTATCGATCAAAAATCTAGATTTATATGATATTTTTTCTGAGTTAGCAGAATCTAATATCATATGAATATTAAAAAAGATCCATGATAAGCTAAAAATACTAGGTATGAATAAAACTTAAAAGTTTAATATCGAGATTCAATTGTATTTAAAATAAGATATTATAAATAAAAGATCACATTCATTACAAGTGAGAAGTGTAAAAAATTCATTGATCAATAATTGAATTAACTAAAATATAATCGAGATAATTTAATTGTTTCATTTCACAATAAAAAGGGATACCTGATTTTAATTTCAATATTTTTTCAATAATGTTGGAATAAAAAGCTATTGCATATTGTTTTAATTCATTACATAATCTACTTATAGTACAAGAAGTTCATAAAATTTACTGAAAATTTTGTTGGGAAATGAATAGAGTAACGTGCTATTAAGTTGCATATAACTTGGCCACAGGGGACGTGCGACCGCATCGACAAGCCAGGTCATATGTATGGAAGCCAATCAATTCCTAACTATGTTAGGCAAAATTCATTAGCTCAAAATACTAACAACCTCCTAATTTGGCCTATCGACTGCCAAACTATAGAGTTGGTGCAAGACTTTTTTACATTATTATATCATTGATTTCGAATCTTCCTTTCCTTGATTACAAATGCATGGGTCACTCCATGCTTACACTTAACTGTGCTTGCATAGCAGCAGGGGCCCCCGCCCGCCCTCCCGCCCTGTTACACGTACTTCATGTGCGCTATTCTAGCATCCCCTAATTTCTTTCGCCAGTTAGTTTCCCACGTTCGGATAATATTGGTTGTTGATCATCAAATTATTATAAATAATCAATTCATATGAATGAATATATAAATAATTAATTGGTTATTTTTGATATTTCAAGTCTAATTTTAATATCATATAAATTACGTTCAAAACTATTTATATGTATTAATAACTAAATTGTAAAGGAAATATGATTCGTATATGTAGCAGAAACTTAAATTGGAAAACAGAAACCTAAGACATAATATAAGAAGGAAGCAAACCATTAAGAGCCTGACATGTGTTTTCAACGAATGCGATGGTTCCAATACTAATTCCCGCCGTCCCACTCGTGCGTGTAAAGCCAAAAATCATATAACAGTAAACACTGCATGATATATAGATATATATGGAATTACAAGTTAAACATGGTATTTAAAATTAGAAAATAAACTGATATATATATATATATATATATATATGGTATTTGAAATTTACGTATAACCTGATATTGCTTAGTTGTTATTTGTTTTATGGTTTTATTCTTACTGATATTTATTATTATTTATATTGGCACATCGACAAACTTGTATTATAATGATAATTGATTAAAACAAAGACCAAACTTAAAGTATATAGATAAATGTTTTGAAGTTTAACATCGTTATTACGATAAAATGACAGTCAAGTCGTCCCATATGCCCTCTTTGAAGTGGAGATTAACCCCTTTTCTTTTTTTTTTGAAAATGACTCACACCAAACCTTCATAATTTACATCTTCTGTAGCTGTAGCGATTAATTTATTGTAGATATCACGATAATTCCATAAATATATTAATTAAATATATATTATGAAAACTTTATTTATTATAAAATTATTTAATTTTATAATTTTAAATTATTATATATGGTTTATAAATAATTTATATTTAATATATTTTATATATGAATATCTGTTGGATTTGAAGGATTAATTAATTAATAATTGAAATTTTCATAAATCAAACTCTAAACTTTTTGATTATAAATTTTTATAATATCATATCATTAAAAATCCAGAAACTTTGATATTTATTAATATTTTAACACTGTAAACCACAAAAGTATTGAAATAATTTCTAAAGATGATCCTATACAATTTCAACCAATCATTTAATTTTCTCTACTACTTTATATGACAATTAGATAACCTATTAAATATATTTATATTAAGAGTAAATAATTGAATTATTATAGGTAAATCTTTAAAAAAATTAAAAATAAAAATTGAAGAACTACTTAAAACATGAAAAAATCAAACATGTGTAAAGTTAAATTTCTTAAACTAGAAGAAGATAAAAGTGTATATATATATATATATATATATATATAATGATATATTTAATTAATCATAATAATAAATAAAATAAAAATGGAATTTAAAAATAGAAATGGCAAAATTAGAAATGACAGTGGATTGCCATTCCTGTTAAGACTTAGAAACAGTCATGACATACTACTCTTTTTCAGTTTCTTTTCAATGAAATTACTTTAACTTTTTTTAAATTACCAACTCCCTCCCACCCCTTCAAAATTATTATAACTTTCTTTCTTTTTCCAAACTAAGGAATCTTATTTCATATCATTCAGACATCGCAGCTCTGAACTCGTACTTTGGAACTAAGCACATCTCTTTCCTCACTCTCTCCTCTCCCCTTTCTTCTTTTCCCAGCTTAATTTATTTTCAAGAAACCAATTATGAAGTAATTAATATCATCGTTTATTAATTATTTTGCAAATAATTATTAAAATTGTTAGCAGCAAATTAGGGGTTGATTAATTACTAGTTAAATATGATCACGAAATGGGTAAGTAATAATTAAGAAAGGTACGAGAAAGGGGACAGTCTAGAGTCAAATCGAGGGGACAGAGAGGGGGGATAGGGGCCCACACGTAACTCGTGCTCACCTGTCAATCATGTCCCCTTAATACACCTATTAATCCGGGCAATAAAAGATTTCCTCCCATCATGCAGTGGTCTTTCGCCACGTGGCGATGTTGGATCCGTTGATGTCATAGTCTATGGTCTTTTTACTTGATGTGGACCATACACAGGTGACGCAGCACCATGTCTTCACCGCTTATTTACAACACTGTCCTTCACTTTCTTTTATATATATATTTTCCAGTTGACTGCTTTCAACTTTTATCTGTATTATACATCTTCTTTTTTTTTTTTTTTTTCTTTTTTAACTTTTGCTTTACAAGCTTGTACAGTGATAACATTTACCAATAAGCTTGGTTGGACAGGATGGTTTTTAGGAATTTAATTTTTTTTATTTTAAAAATCAAATAAATTCTAATTTTTATTAAGGACACGTTTTATATATATGAGAGTACTGTAGAAATTGCATGCATGATAACTAATATGTAATGTATATATGATTTAATATGTAAATTTTATGGCAATGTATTCATTTTTTTAATATATACTCATCAATTAATAGGTTTTACTGAATTTCTCTCTTATTTTTTATATGTATAATAAGAAAAGGTAATTTTACTGTTTCAAATTCTAAAACACAATGATGGAACCTCGAGACAGATATGAGGTCATGACATCTCTATAATTTCAATTTTTTTTATTACGGTATTTTGAATTTAAAATTAAATATTTTAAACTCTTAAATATATATATATATAATATTATATAATTAATAATTAATAAAGTGATCATTCTTTTTTTTAATTATCAAGATTATCATTATTATTATAATTGATTATATAAAAGATAAGGGATATTATCATAAATAATTGTTCTTGTTTGAGGTTTGAATCCATCTTGGATGACGTTGAATATGTATGTGATAGCTTCAAGTTCCTATGAGAAAACGTCATTGCTTTTTTCACAGCTTAATTACTCAATTTCCCAAGTTGAAAGGTGAATCATATTGTCCGTTAAACTTGATGCCTGTGTACAAAAGGCAAGACTATGTCTCTTCCTTCAGGGTGTTTCATCTTCTTATCTATCAGAACTGGATTCTTCTGCAGAGGAATTAAAACAGGTTATTTTTCAACCATGAAAATAATATATTTTTTTTATAAAAAAAGCATAATCTGGAAGGAAATCAGCGTTGATATATTTGAAAGCTAATGGAAGATCATTGTTACCGTGTAGCAAAAGTAAAAATAAAAACAGGTAAAAGGATATATTAGGGTTTAGCTTTTGAAGGTATTGTTTTGTTAGTCTAGTTCGTCCATGCATCCATTTACTCCGCCATGCAAAAGTTACGTCAATATGGAAACCACCCGCCGAGTGAATTCTGAAAAGTATATCAACTATTAGCAGGCTTATATCCATTTACTAGCCCATATGACACGATCCAGAACGGACATATCAACCGGGCCCTTCTAGCACATTCAAGCCTTCCATGGATTACCTGAGCAGGCACCAGGTAAATTTAGGAGGGTTAATTATGGAAATAACTGACTTTATTTTATATTTTATAATAATGTGGGGATGGTGCACTTACAAAATGGAGAATTAGAGTTTTTTATTTAATTTTATTCTTTTTTTTAATGAAAAATTCGAATTTGAAAGTATTTATATTAAACTCTCACTCAGGAAAAGGCTAGTGTCTCCCTGGCCCACAACGTGAGTTTTGCCCAGATTGACCTAAAAATGGGGCCCATTACGTGACTAAAATCTGCCGACTTTATTTTTTGTTTTTTTAATAAAATATCTTCTTAATATCAACTAGCATACCATGGATTAAAATAAAATACCTTTTGATTTAGGTGATCTGAAATATAATATTTTGTATATATATATATATTTAACAAAATATTTTATATAATTTAAAAAAATTGATAACAAAATGAATATATTTTAGGAATTATTATATAATTTATATCCACATATATTTTTTAATTAGAACAAAAAAATTAAAAGATATGAAGGAAGTAATAAAATAAAAATAGAATAATAAATTATAATTAGTATTTTAATTATAAAGACACGCAGAATTCTGAGTTAAGTTAACGTGTAACCCACAGTATCTATAGGGAATCATGCACTCTACTTAAAACCTAAATTCCTTGCTGCATGCACTTCAATCAATGATATGATTATTTAATGAAAAACTAAAAAATCCAACTGGTTAAATAACCATTTAAAAAATTAATTAATAATACCACCGACAGCTTGTATTGGGATATTTATTTTGTTTTTTAATAAACAAAACCAGCAAAGGATCTGACTTCATTTATATCTTACTAATAATTTTCATATGTTAATATTATTATTCCATTAATTTAATATTATATTGTTCAATAATATACCAATAAATGTAATAAAATTCTGCATATTTTATATTTAATAAATTATAAATTATAAATAAAATATAGAATTTTAGGATGGTAATGCTGACGGCTTTTTGACAGTCTTCAGTTAAGAGCCAATAGGCCAACGCGCATTCAGTCTCTCTCCAACAATAGAAATGTGCAAAAGATAAAATATTGAACCTTTTTCTTCCTTGAACGAGATCTAAATCTCTGTTTTTCAATATCTACCATTTCGGTTCTGTCTTTTGCCCGATTTCTTCTTATACAACAGAAATTTTTACAAACCCAGATCTCATTTTTCGCGTTACGCATTCCCCTTTTTTCAATCATAAGCTGTAAGCTTGCTTTGCTTTGCTTCCTTTGTGTTCGATTTAATTCTTCTTCCTGGTTTTTTTTGCTGCTTCGTGTGATTGATTTTCTTTTGATGGATCGGAGTGGAATCCCTTGTGGGTTTTGATTAAGTTTGCTAATCTTGATTGGGGCCTTGCGTGTTTTGGATTGGTCATTGGTTACATTACATAGTCTTTATTATGTGTCTGTTCTATTAGTCATCGACGTGTTTCAAAGAGCAAGTATCAGATTTCTTGCAGATCTGTTAGCTGTAGTGTAGACATGTTGCTAATTTAGCTGTCATTTTGCTAGTTGCAATTCACTAAGTTTACTATTTCTATAGCTATGTAACTTAAGGTTGCTTTCATATTAATCCTCTTTCATTTCGTTAGGCCATTTATTTTGTTGGTAGAATTATTGGTGATTAGTAATGATCCATAATTGATATTGCTACTGTAATTGGCAACGTTTCTATAGAATTGTAATGTTAACTTTTCGCATAGTAACGCGGATCTGCATATATAAAGCTTTTAACACGCTTTGAAGTTTCTTATTTTAATTGCTGTTTATGAACCATTGTCAATGGATGGGTTTTCGGGCCTTTCTCAACTTCATTTCTTTTACAGCACACTTTTGCTTTCTTGATTTCATTCGTTGACCCTCTGTTAACTGGTTAGACCTGAAATTTGTTGACTTGGATTTCGATTCTACTGATTACCCATCTAATTTTTACCATTTTCTACCTTACCAGGTTTATCAGTCAATCACATATCTGCTAAATCCGAGTGAACTTGTGTTCGTCGGTTTCTTTCACATAAGAGCCTCGAGGTATCAAAAAAGGAGGCTATTTTGGATTGTTAAAATTTACATACGATTCTTACCGTGGGATTAGATTTGCACTATGATATTGTAGTGCTTAGGTGAGAGTGGAAATATCTGAACATTTTATAGCTAGGGTAACAATGAGGGGAAGACCTGATGGGAATCAGAAGAAGAGATTGATCACCTCTGTCTGTGTAGTGGCAATCTTTCTTGGATTGATATATTTTTATCATGGATCCATCTTTGGCTCTCAAGAGTACGGCAGCAAGTTGAGAAAACTTAGTTCGCCTTATTTTGGTGGGGATGATGATTCTGATGGGAGGCAAGACGAACCAAACAAATTTGGTCATGAAGATGGAGAGGATACAGTACCAAAGAGCTTCCCAGTAAGTCTCTTTACTATTAATTGTTGGTCACGTATTCCTGTAGTTGATTGTTGCCATCTCCCTTTTTGACTGCTCTCTTACTGATGATGGTTTGTTTTTCCGATGCTGATCATGAAGGTTTGTGATGATCGCCATTCAGAACTCATTCCCTGCCTAGACAGACATCTTATTTATCAAATGAGAATGAAGCTAGATCTCTCTTTGATGGAACACTATGAACGACATTGCCCTCCTCCTGAAAGGCGATACAATTGCTTGATTCCTCCTCCACCCGGGTACAAGGTGCGTTTGTGCGAAAACTTGGAAATCACGATCTATTCACAATTTCCATGTGTTTATCTTTACCAATTTTAGACTTAATATGCGTTAATTATTCAGTTGTTATGTTGTCCCTGTGATCATGTAGATCCCAATTAAGTGGCCAAAAAGCAGAGATGAAGTATGGAAAGCGAACATTCCTCACACCCATCTGGCACATGAGAAATCTGATCAGAACTGGATGGTTGTAAAAGGTGACAAAATCTCATTTCCTGGAGGTGGCACACACTTTCATTATGGAGCTGATAAATATATCACTTCTATTGCAAATGTAAGACTTCTTACTCTTGCTATTGGGCATGATTACTCGGTTTGCAACTTTTATAAATCAATTCTGATGCATGTTTTTATATATGTGCTATGTATGATTTTTTTAGCTTCATTTTCTGTCCTTCCATTCTAAGAATCTATGCTTCTTTTATTCCTTTCTGGCAGATGCTCAACTTCTCAAAAAATATTTTGAACAATGAAGGAAGGCTGAGAACTGTTTTGGATGTTGGCTGTGGTGTTGCTAGCTTTGGTGCTTATCTTCTGTCATCTAATATTATTGCAATGTCCTTGGCACCCAATGATGTGCATCAAAATCAAATTCAGTTTGCCCTAGAAAGAGGAATTCCTGCATATCTTGGTGTTCTGGGCACCAAGAGACTCCCTTATCCTAGCAGATCTTTTGAGCTTGCCCACTGTTCACGTTGCAGAATAGATTGGCTTCAAAGGGATGGTATACTTCTTCTCGAACTTGATCGCTTACTTAAACCTGGGGGTTATTTTGCATACTCCTCTCCTGAAGCTTATGCACAAGATGAAGAAGATCTCAGGATTTGGAGAGAAATGAGTGCCCTTGTGAGTCGGATGTGTTGGAGAATAGCAGCAAAGAGAAACCAAACTGTCATTTGGCAAAAACCTCTTACTAATGACTGTTACATGGAAAGAGAACCTGGTACACAGCCTCCTATGTGTCGGTCTGATAATGATCCAGATGCAGTATGGGGTGTGCCTATGGATGCTTGCATAACACCTTATTCTGATCGTGAGTTTTCTTTTCTGCTTATTCTCATTGTTGGATCTCCCTCTTATTAGTTACTAAACTTTTGCATCTTCATTTTCTTTTTCTATAATGATTGATTCCCTCATTCCAGTTAATGTCGATTCCTTTTTCTTGGTCATGTTTGCTGTTAACTAAAATTTGAAAAATCATTTCCGGAAACGATGCGATTCTTTTGGGCCCTGTGCCTTGATTATGTTTTATACTGTGATAAGTGGATCTTTAAGTTACAAAATACGTGATGCTTGGTTTGAAATGTCCACAAAGTATATTTCTCATTTCTGTAAAATAACCTGCAGTTTAAAGTTGTTGAAATTTGATCTGAGATGATTATCCAATCTTTTTACTTTTCTATCAGATGATCATAAAGTCAAGGGGAGTGGTTTGGCTCCTTGGCCAGCTAGATCGATTTCTCCTCCTCCTCGACTTGCTGATTTTGGCTATTCCAATGAAATGTTTGAGAAGGACACTGTAAGTGTAGCTTTGTTTCTCCCTTATCATGCTTTTCATTTGCAAAAACTTAGGCTTGGAGTTTGCTTGTGTTTGGCAGGAACTTTGGAAACATAGAGTGGAAAACTATTGGAATCTTTTGAGTCCAAAGATACAATCAGACACTCTGAGGAACATAATGGACATGAAAGCAAACTTGGGGTCGTTTGGAGCTGCTCTCAGAGACAAAGATGTTTGGGTGATGAATGTTGCTCCTGAAGATGGGCCAAATACACTGAAGGTGATCTATGACAGAGGATTGATTGGTACCATTCACAACTGGTATGGGATCAACTAGTTTGAATTCATTCATACGGACATCCAATTCTTATTCTTTGAAAGGTCATTCTGTGGTTGTCATTGATTCCACAATTTTATATCTAGAATTGGATCGAGGATATGGTGTTATATCTTTATGTTTGTGGGAGAAAAGGTATTCATATGTAGTGGGAAGGAAAGATAGAGAGGGAGACATAATCCAAGTAAGAGAACAAATGCTCTGATATGTCAAGATAATAGGTCTTCCTAATTTGACCGTATGGGGAATTTTGCTAACCTGATACTGACTTTTTGTTTCCATCATCCTTCATGCATGGAGATTGTCATATGGTCGTAGATTGTGGAATCAGAAACATACTAACATCTTAAGGTCACATGTTCCTTATTTGATTAATTGGGATTCTTTCTATTTGATGTCTTTTCATGTCCATCAACTTCATGCATTTGGAGATTGCTGCTAGATGTGGTACATGTTCTCAGGATATATATTTTGATTTGTCAGGTGTGAAGCTTTTTCAACATATCCTCGGACTTATGATTTGCTCCATGCTTGGACTGTCTTTTCTGATATCGAGAAGAAAGGCTGTAGTGCTGAAGATCTGCTTCTCGAGATGGATCGCATCCTCAGACCGAGTGGGTTCATAATCATTCGTGACAAACAATCGGTGGTTGATTTTATAAAGAAATACTTGGTAGCATTGCACTGGGAAGCAGTGGCAACAGCTGATTCTAGTTCAGAATCGGACCAGGATGGAGATGATATTGTGTTTGTTATCCAGAAGAAGTTATGGCTAACAAGCGAAAGTCTGAGAGGCGAAGAGTAGGACAGCAAAGCAACGTCCTTCAATACCGTGCTCCTCTATATCCTCATAAGCTCCAACGGATTTAAGAAGATTACTCATGGCAATGGTGCGGTAATCAATTTCATTTTGTAGCATTAAGCAAAGTTCACATAAACCTTTTTCCCACCTTTGTTTGATATAATGATTCAATTTGATAGTGAAACTATTCACATTGTTACCTTCTTTTTTTTTTGTTGGTTTTAGTCGAGTGACAGTGGCAAGCAGTATCTTCAGCTATTGATTGATTATTATCACACACAATATGTGCAGCTGAAGTCTATAAAAACTGGGGCTTCTAATTGTCTAATTATTTATATATGAATCTATTTTGCACTAAGCTTTAATCATGTCCCGTTCTTGGTGTATATAATTGCCATTGTAGACCATTATAACGTGCAAATTGGGGAAAGTTTTGGTATTTTTCCAGGAAAGTGGGTTGTTTTCTCATCCAGATATTGTTAATGTGCTTGCCAGTAGTCGCATTCTGGAGATAATGTATGCTAGCTAAAGGAGATGGATAGAACTACCATGTTCTATTTGAATTCTGGAGATAATGTATGCTAGCTAAAGGAGATGGACGGAACTACCATGTTCTATTTGAAACCATGATGATACCCTCTCAATCATGAACTGTATTAAAATAAACTCATCAGATAGGAAAAAAAAAAAAAGAATCTGCCATTTCTGTGCTCCACCGGTTATAATTATGCCCCTTTTAAAAAGAACTAAATAGATCAAATGGACGGGCAGATGAAGCCGTTAGGCTAAAGCAAATGGGTACACTTTCACTTTGTTTCATGTTCCAATATTCTTTTGGAAGCTACCCAAGATCTGGTCCTTATGCCAGGGAGTTGGAAGAGATTCTGGTCATCTAATTGTTGCTGTATTAATAACTGCAGGTGTGGATGCCATCAAGCTGAACATATTTTCATGTATGATTAAAATAATTGATCAATATGATCTATTGCCCATTTGGGGTAAATATGGACCCTTTTCCTCGGCCAATGCTCCAGACCGCAAAATCTTGGTCTCTTCTTTTGCTTTCATTCATTCCTAAGATATAAACATATACATATTAGCACTCTCCTCCCCAACGGCATAAGTTTTCCTTTTTTTCAACTTAAGTTTGACCCATGTCTCTATGCTTTAAGCTATTGACGTTTTGCTAGCTATTTTGACATTATAACTTATGATTTAGTTCAGCGAGTCATCCTTCTTTCCCTTGTTTTCTTTAATAAGTCGGATTATAGTATTCAATAAATCAAAGAATAAACTTCATGATCAGGCAGTCACAAATTAAATAATCAAATTTAGAAAAAAAAAAAAAGGGACCAAAATCTCAAAGTAAGCATGATTTGTGTTGGAGAGAGGGGTCCATGGCTAGCACTCAACCAAAGGCAAGAAAGAAAAAGGATGAATGCAGGCCAATGAAATTGGGTCTATTGTCAACATCTATAGCTTCTCTCTTGGGCCCTTTAAATTTTTTTTAAAAAAATTTAGAATAATTATAAAAATATGGGATATTATAATGAACTAGAGTACGCTACATGTTAGCATAATTTTTTTGACCCGTCATTTGGTAATAATTTTATATTTCATTTTTTCAAATTTTTTATCATAGTAATATTTTTTATAATTTTAAATTAATATTTAATATTTAAGTATTATATATTTATTTAAAATATTGTTTATATAATATTTTCATCCATTCATTCAAAAAAATGAAAATAAATATTTATTTATCTATTTGATAGTGAAACCTTTTTATAGACTATAATTTTTGTATATGTCGGTTCCTTTTTTTTAAATCATCATTTTTTATTAATATTTTTATTGTTGAGCTTAAAATTGCTCTTAATAATGTAACATATAATTGTTCATGTGGAAAGACATCTTTTGGCAAGTATACTCGTACATTTGGTATTGTTTATCCCAATGTATTGTTTATAGTCATTGCAAAATATAATCGTACTGGAAATTGTTTTCTTTTAAATTAAAACAAATATTTTTTCACCTTCTGGTGGATTAAGTGGTATTCTTAATAGTAACATTTGTCTATTAGCAAGTTGTCCAACTGTTATTTCAGCATGTATGACATTTTTTCTAAATCTTCTGCATATCATTCGAGTTCCATTGCACAATCCATTTGATGCATTAAAATTCCTTAAAAGTATTATTGGGCGAGTAAATTTCAACTGTAGTCTATATGTAGTCTATGTGATGGGATTTTATTCGATTGCAAGCTATTTAGAAATTCTTTTTAATAATTAGTGTTGACATCATCAACTACATGGTCATAGCTAAGGTATACTTGAGTCTCTCGCGAGAATATATCTATTATCATCTGATTCAGTTTATCAACATATTCATTCTTCGTTGTCAATATTGTACAATTTTCCATGTATTCTGATAATATCAAGCTCTCAAAAAAATCAAGAAATACATTTTATATCAATACATTCTTGCATGAATCTTTTCCATCATTTTGTACCACAATTTCATCTGATATAATTATGTTTCCATTATGAGTTGTAGACTTTTCACCATCTACCACTCTTTGAAAGAAATCACTAATATTACATCTAATCTAGCTCGCGTGTTATTTATCAATTTGAGCACTTTTATTTTATTCCAAAGATATGATATTACCAGATTTGCATTAACTGTTTCTTACCTTGTTCCTTTAGGAACCATTAGCAATACCTATATAAAGTCACCTCTAAATACCATCACTTTTCAATCAAATGGATCATTGTTGTTCATTATATCTCTAAGCATTCTATCAATTATCTCTACCACATATTTCTTGGCTATTGGTGCTTCATCCCACATGATCATATTGGCTTTGCGTAACAATATTGCTAAGTCACTCTGCTTTGATATATCACATAATCTTACTTTTGTTGGATTAAATGAAATGTTGAATCTATAGTTTGTTATCCTTCCTCTTAACATTATTTATGCTACTACATATGAAGTTGTTGTTGCTAGAGCTATATTTCCTTTTGATACTAGATTAGCCAATAATGCTCGATATAAGAAAGTCTTCCTTGTACCTCCTGGTCCATCTATAAAAAATATCTTAGTACGT
>CANYBF010720454.1:0-20957 GCA_948192965.1 Dalechampia spathulata
GTTTACCTTTTCCCAACTTGTTTTAGTTTCTCAATTGAGTTGACTAGATAAGTTGGGTGGCGACTCCATACCATTTCCTCGACGCGATCTATCTAGGTCCTGTAGTATCTCAGGGATCTATACTTTCGAGAGCAAGCACCATGGCATTTCACGCCGAACAGCGTGCAGCACTCCCATGTTCGGGATGTGCTACTCTCACAACTAATAGGGTCTAGCAGAGTTTAATATCCCTACAACCATGTGGGAGGAGAGATATTGCATTGGGTTTGATCCTTATACCTTAGATAAGCTAAAAGAGTGCAAGCAGGTTATCTTTATCTAAAATGAGACCCAATTTAATTGAGCTCCTGATTTGCTTAACTTAGATGGTTTCTTTGACCAATAATTTACAAGCTTTGGTTATGCGTGTGACCTATCAACTTTGATAAATCATTAGAAGGTTACCGTTTCTTCTATCATTAACCATGATGATGACTTCTAAATCTTTGGTTATATTGCTGATCTTACCACCGGTTGCCTTAAGTTAAAACCCACTATAGTTGCTACATTGGAGGACAAGCTACAGAGTTTGGATATGGGGGATTTGCTACTTTAGAATATCTACAAGGACATTGCCAATTTAGTAAATAGCAATTTTGAAGAGCTTTTGTATGAGGATGATGATATCACTCTTTCTGTAATATTTGATAATGATGTAATCCTTTCAAAATTTCATGCAATGAAAAATAGTTTTGCTTATGTTTATGATGTATCTTTTAATGGAATTATCCATGAACATGAGCATTTTTAACATTAACACATCATGCATTGAAATTATTAAAATTAGCATAAAAGACAAGCCCTATCTTCTCTAGATTGCATCTGACTTAACTTTTAATGAGAGAACATAAATCATTAGAGTGTCAAACAACATACAAAATCCTTTGCTCTAGGCTTTGAATATATGAAAGGTGTCAATAGAATTATAGTAGAATATAGAATTTTGATCAAGACTGGGTTCAAGCCGGTTAAATAGAAGTTGCATTGGCTCCAACCAAAATGAGCTCAGAAGGTTAAAGAGGACATCCAAAAGTAGTTGGATGCTATGTTATTTAAGGTGGTTGACTATCCCAAATGGTTAGCTAATTTAGTCCTAATTCCTAAGAAGGATGGTAGAGTCAAGGTCTACATAGACTACAGGTACTTGAATAAGTCATGCCCAAATGATGACTTTCCTTTTCCTCACATCAACAAGCTAGTTGATAGTGCAGCTGCAAGTGCTATGTACTCATTTGTTGATGGTTTTTTATATACAATCTGATTCTCATGGCTATCATTGATAAGGTGAAAATAACTTTTATAATAGAATGGGAGACTTATTGCTGCAATATCATGCCTTTTAATCTGAAGAATGCAGGAGTTACTTATCAAAGGGTCGTGACAACCTTGTTGCATGATTTAATCCATAAAGAGATCAAGATCTATGTGGATTATATGATGGTGAAATCTTCTACTATAGAAGAGCATCTGGCTACCCTTGATAGATTTCTAATATGAGTACAGAAATATGAGTTTAAGCTGAACCTAAAAAAGTGCACATTTAAGGTCACATATGATAAGTTGTTAGGTCAGGTGATCAATCAGAGTGATATTAAAGTGGATCTTGATAAGGTAAAGTCAATCTACGAGAAGCCTATTCCTAAAACTAAGATTGAAGTCAAAGGATTCCTACGGCATCTCTATTATATCAATAGATTCATTGCTAAGCTCACTAATATGTATGAGTTGATCTTCAAGCTTTGGAGGAAGAACTAGCCTTTGGTTTGGGATAAGAATTGCCAGTTTGCATTTAAGAGGGTAAAGCACCATCTCTCTAACTCGCTGATTATACAACCACCTCGATTGAGAAAATCATTATTGCTCTATCTAACCATGGAAGAGGAGTTATTGGGGGCTATGATTGCTCAAGAAAATGAAGTTGAAGTTGAGTATGTTATTTACTATTTGAGTAACAAATTATTGCTAATAAAATGCAAGTACAACAGTATTGAGAATCTATGCATGGCTATGGTTTGTGTCACTAAGAAGCTCAGATATTATTTTCAATCATACCAAGTTTGGGCGATCTTCAAGGTTGATCTGATGAAATATTTCATTATAAAAGAAAAGTGAGTTCATGAAGAATTTAGTGATGGATAGTTATCTTTCACTAAATGGCAACACAATGGCAATAAGATAGAGATGGGTAATAAATATTACAACGGATTGAGTTTTTGTCACCATATCCATCATTAATCGAATACTAAGACGAAATTGGTGATGGCACCATTACAAATTTAGCAATGGAATGTAAGTACCGATAAATATATTAATTTTTAAATAATATATAATATTATTAATTAATATTAAATATATTTAGATATTTAAAAATATAAATAATAAAGTGTATGATTAATTTTAAGTAAAATTAATTAAAAGTAAAATTAATTATGCAAACAATGTCGTTCAAAAAAATTAATTAAAAGCATTTAAAAACATTAAAACAACGTTGTTTCAATTCATGTATTAAAATGACATCATTTTGATGGATCAAAATGACATCGTTTATAGTTCATTTATTGAAACTATAGTGTTTTGATTCTTTAAAATGACATCATTTTAGCATGTCCGTGTATGGAAAATTCTCAAGCTTTTCACTTGGTAAATGAGGCTAAAACTTTATGGTTTGACAACCATAGAAAATTTTTACCTAAAGGACATATATTTCATTAAAATAAATATACATTCAAAAAGAATCATCAAGAATTGTTACCCCCTTACTACAAAGACAAATGCCCAAATATTATGTGAGATAGAAGATATCGAGTTGTAGAAAATTACTAAGCTTAATGTAAAAGAGGTGAATAGTGGATGTCGTAGTTATGGCTGGAAGAAACATAGTATCTTTTAGGTTTAATCGTATTAGAGTTCATTGTTGATTCAACATAATCTTGATGTTATGCATATTGAAAAGAATGTTTTTGATAATGTTTTCATTAAAATTATGAAAAGTAAAGGTAAAACAAAGGATAATGCAAAATCTAGGGCATATTTGAAAATTTTTTGCAAAAGGAAGGAGCTTGAAAAAGATTACCGTATAGGGAAATTTTTCAAGGCATGCTACACTTTAGATAAACAATTAAAAGTCAATGTTTGTAAGTAATTGAAGAATGTTATATTCCATGATGGATATGTCTTTAATATGGCTAGATGTGTTGATATGTGAAAGCTTAAGCTTCTTGGTATGAAGAGTCATGATTGTCATGTGTTTATATAATGTTTACTCTTAGTTGCATTCTGTGAGCTACTACTGGGTAATGTATGGTAAGCATTGACTAAACAAAGCTTGTTTTTAAAACACTCATAGCAAGTAAAATTTTAGTCGAAGAAATGAAGCAATTAGAGATTGATAGTCCAGCAATATTGTGCAAACTATAAAGCATTTTTCCATCAAGCTTTTTTGATAGTATGAAGCATCTTTGGATACATTTGTCATATGAAGCAAAATTACCAGGGCTGGCATAGTACAGATGGATGTATCTATTTGAAAGGTTTCTCTATCATTTAAAAAAGAATGTCAAAGATAAATCAAGAGTTAAAGGTTCAATTGCTAATGCATATTTAGTTAAAGAAGCTGCCAACTTTTGCTCATATTATTTTCAACCCAATGTATTCATAAGGGATCAGAGAGTTACATAATGATGAAAGGGATGGTATGGTTGAGATTGACGGAACCTTATCAAGTTTTAAATGTATGGGTTATCTATTTAGAAAATATAAATCTAGATACTTCACCTAAGAAGAGTATCTTCTTGTACAATCATACATTCTATTTAATTATGTAGAAGTTCAATCATTATCAAGTAAGTGCTCAATTTAAGTAATTTTTATTTTCAATTCCAATTACCGTAAATGTTCTATGATTGATTCTATTTACATTCCAAAGACTTTATGTTGAGGAATTACATTTTTAATATCCTATAATTACTTATGCTAAAGTTGACATCAATCTTAAAAACAATTTTGTTTATTGGTTTTAAAATTATGTGAGTTATACTCTCTTTTGTTGACTTCTATGTCATTACTATAAAACATTGGATGTTTGTTTATTAATTTCAATTTATATTGTTCATACTTTAGGTAAATTAAAATTACATTGATGACATCTTCATACGAGCATTGTCACTTTATCCTTTAATGAAGGTTAAAATGTATCCAATGTATTTCATTGATAGCTATAAGTTTCATATTGAAGGTTATGCATCAACACGAGTATCTTCAAATTTCAGGGTTTACATAAAAGGGTTTAATTACATAATTGATAGTGAAGATTTTTTTAGCATTCTAAAGGAAATAGTTGTAGTTGAATATCCAGGATTACCTTTGAAGCATATTGTCTTGTTCAAATATGATTGGTTTGATCCTACTTCGAACATCGGTATAAAGGTTCATAATAAATACAAGTTTATTGATGTCAATTTTTGAAGATGCTTCAATAAGTATGAGCCTTTTATACTTGCAACATAAGCAATGCAAGTATGTTATATGTCATATTCGAGTTTACATAGAGATAAGGTTGATTGGTTTGTTGTTTGCAAAGTTAAACTAAGATCTCAAGTGAATGTACCTATGAAAAAATAACAAATACGGTTGCATTCCAAGAAGAATGTCATGATGATCATGAAATTATTGCAATTGATGATTTATCACATGACTTTATTAATTCTTTGAATAATCCGTAAGGAGGGTTAATAGATATAAGTGAGGGTGAAGATGATAATATAGATGAAGATAACTTTATCAATATAGAATCTAATGATGGGTTAGGTGAACTTAAAAATATTGAAAGTGGTGGTAATGAATAACAGATAATATCATGTACTTTACTATCAAATAAATTGTTTAATTTCTTTTTTTATTATTTATGTATTTATTATTTATTGTGCCCTATAACTACCTTTCTTTATATTATAATATATGTTATATTCATGATGCATGTGTTACTTTTATAACTTATTATCCAGATATGGGTATAGGGCTTGAACATGGGGGTTGATATCATCCCCATACTTATATTTCACCATAATCGATTGCAGAGAGATCATTATCAAGGACACCCATATCGCATATAGCTGGTACATCTATAGCAACACTTCCAGCTACTATTACGATACCTCCACCTACTCTAGCAATACCTTCAGTTACTATAATGATACCCCAACTACTATAGTGACACCTTCATCTATCTCACCCATACCTCAATCTATCTTACCGAGACCTTCATCTTTACTATCACTTCATACACAGCCAGCACCATCTACATCTTCTCTATCTTTGCCACCACTTCATACATAGTGAGCTTCATGTACATCTTCTCCATCTTTGCCACCTCTTCATTACATAAGGACCTCTATTTACATCTTCTTCTTCTTCAATAGCAAATGTTGGACCTTCATGTTTAGCTTCTATTCCTCATACTCCACACCATCATTTACGATGTCATATTACTAGTGGGATGTATGTTACCTTCACTTTTATTTGTCATTGTTATATGATCTTCATTTTATATGTATCATTTCTTATTTACAATATATTTGTTTGTTCATTCAAGATTAGAGCTATCTTACCAATGCTCCACCAAGATTTTCATATAAAGGCTTATCCTAGAGGGGCACTTCATGGGCAATGGTACCACCCCCGATTGTTCATTTATATTAGAGGAGTTTTAGGTAATAAATTTATTTAATAAGTCATTCAAATTATATCATCGTATACTAATTACAAATTACATGTTACCTTTCTAGAAATATTTCTACTAGGATGAGGAGTAATTTTCTTATGAAGCTATCTACCAAGCTTAGAGGACTAAGGTCACTGCTCGATAATCTACTTATATGAAATTAATTTTCAACAAAATATATTATAATTATGATTTATATTGAACCAAGGTAACGTTTATATATCATTTATAACAAGTATAGAGATATGTTAAATAAGATTAAGACCAAGAAGGAGCAACTTATTTATTGTTCTAATTCCATTTAGGCTAGCTAGCAACATTATTGGAGTCAACTACATATGCAGGCACAGAGTACCATAGCCTCGATTATTAGACACAATCGTGTAAATGGTCCAGGACTTTCTACCCATACTTGTGGTTCCAAGATTATATCTAGACATAAAAAGGATTTGGTAAAAATTTGTAATTTTATTGAACATCTCATTTTATTGTCTAATATATTTCATTTGTAGATGATTTAAAATGAGGGTAGGGAGTTGACTCCTCATGAGTTTTCATGTATACATATACATGAAAACATGATCGTGTCAACTTTGTTAATGAGAGATCATATCAAATTAATGTAAGTATATTCTCTGCTAGAATTTTATTTTACATTTACATATCATAATTTATTCACTATCAAATATTTTTAATTTTATTAAGATCATATTACCCAATTTAAGCAAGAGGTATCACAGGGTGCTAATAGTCAGGATGACTCTCGTATATACTTAGAGGTAATACATGAAACTTTTAAGAGATGAGTTTACAGTCTTGGCTCACAGGCTAACAGTTACTACAGTTCAGGGTCGGTTACCTCAGATGGTTGTGGCCCATCACAGACTTTGATACCCGGCAAAGCTTCAACACTGAATAAATATTATCCTTGATGCTATGATCGTATAGTTCTAGTCAATGGTTAAAGACACCTTAATGGGTGTGTATGACCATTTATGATAATAGGTTATGGATCCTTAACCATCTACCTCCAATCTACATCATGCATGTCTAGATCATGATGATATGATAGTTGGCCTATCAGATCCTGCATTGCACTTAGGCTGTACTGATCCTCTAGTTCATGATGATCCTGCTGACTTATGATAGTATATTTCTTCATATTTTGTACATTCATTCAATCTTTTAATTGTTATTAAACACATTACAATGCTTTCATCTTTATTATTATGATGAATTTCATTTCATTTTTAATTATGTACGTATAACTTTGTTATACTGTGAATGATTGTATTTTACTATTAATATTTGGGGGTAAAGAGTTGGATTGTGATTTTGAATAATAGAATTGTTCTTTTAACATATATTAAATAATGAATATATTTAAATTATAGAGAAAATGTTGCCAAATTTTACATAATTTGAAATTATTAATATTATATAAAAAAGTACAAAATAAAAATAAAAATTTAATAAATAATTTTTATTAATTAATAATATCATTTTCAAGCTATATTATGTATATCTAATTTTTATTTAATTTTACTAAATTAATAATTATAATCAAATAATTATTACACAATATTAATTTTAAAAATAGCAATGAATAGCGATGGATTGAAACAAATGAAATATGTTGCTAAATAGCAATAAATCTCATACCATCTTAATTCCATCCCTAAATAGCGATAGATCTCATACCGTCTCAAATCCGTCACTCTTCCATCACTCGTATTTTTAATGACAATTGCTTTACTGACGGTTACTTTGTTGTCTCCAATTTGTTGCTAAGCCTTATAGCAATGACAAAGTTTGTTGCTAATTTATCTATTTTTTGTAGTGCTTCTATAAAGCTCCTTCGCTAGTGGGGAAGCTTTCTAGGTGACTAATCCTATTATCAGAGTTTAATGTGTAGTACATCACTAAAAAAGTGATCAAAGGTAGAGTGATTGCCAAAATTCTTAGCATCCAAGCTAGTGGATGATATAGAATCCTTTAAACTGGACTTCCCAGATGAGCACTTAGGGGTAGTTGATGTCACACTTGCTTAGTGAAAATATAATCCCATAAAATGATTAATAAAAATCATATAATTAGGGATTCATTAATCACTCTACAAAAGATTTGTAAATTTTTTTACATCGATGGAATATATCCAATCTATATTTATGACTATTCATTTATTTATATATAGTTGTACACTATCACTTGTTTGTAACACAAAACCATATCACAACTTCATATAATTAAGTTATAAATGATTCATTCACCAATCTAAGAATGTTATACCTGCTCAATATAAGCAAGCATGTTTCTTTATTAAAGCAACTTTCAACCCTAACTGATCCTAATGCTCATATACATATATAAAACATAATCAGTTTCACCTTCTAATAAGTGATTAGCACAAGGTTGGGTGCAAGATTCTATTCCATAACTCATCATATCTATCACATATAAATAACTAATAACCATACCTAACTATAATATTAATTATCCAATTCATTGTTTTAATGTAACAACAAACCATATACTTATATAATTTAGAAAACTATCTTTCACTTTTTTATAATCCTTTGTACAGTCCTTAAAGAATTGGTGTTTCAAGATAATATTTACCATAATTAATTACATGCATGAGTTAACTAAGTCTTCTATTCTACTTAAATAATACCATAATATCAAGGTTTCAATTTTGTTACACATGAATCAAATAAAAGAGTCATGTGATTCGCATATAGAGGTCAAAGCTTAAATCTTATAGCAAACCATTTCACAAATACTTAAGGATTCTATACTTAACACTTACACACACAAGCAACAACTATTATCGATTCTTATTAGTATGAGCCCGTCGTTCATGCATTCCTCTTTACTTCCCAATTATTTTTAAGTGTGAATTCTTATTAGCTAAGTAAACCTCTTCCACTTTTAAGGCAGTAACCTTATCTTATATACACCTTAAAACTTTCCTTTATTATTTTATTTATTTATTTATTTATTTATATTTATTTTTAGCATTATTGCCTAATGTTTTCCCAAAAGTGGAATTAAATAATTAATTATTTGGTTAAGTACAATAATTATACTCTTTATTCCCTTAAAATTTAATAAAATATCTATAAGTATTAAATATTGTATTAAACTTACAATTCCTTGAACCTAATACATTTTTCTCACATACAATCTAAAATTAATTCAGACCTATATATATAAATATCTTGACCTTAATCAATATAATCACCAAATGGTTCATTTAATTTAATCCTTTACTTAATTATATTATTAATTACTTTTATACTTTTATTCAATTATTCATCTCATTTAGTTAATTATTCAATTATTCTAGAAATCTTACTATAGAAAGCTAAAATACTAATTAACAAAATTATACCTGTAAATATAATAATAGCATTAAGAGCATATGTGACATTTAGTCTGATAAAAACAGGCTGAGGTCTCCCATCACATTGTCCATAACCTATCCAACTTAATGGAATCATTAATATAGGACTATACTTGGTGCCTATCCATTCTAGGAATCATCAATGATCCTTAGTACAAGGTAACAAGTGGTGACTACATACTTGCTTTCCTGAGGAGTTGAATGGAGTTCAAGGTACTAGTTATTTAAGGATAAAGGTGGTGTACGTGATATGCAATACACCTAACATAACTAGAATGGAAAAATCGATATTAAACTCTAAGATTTCAATACCAATACTCTTTTATCTTTGGTCCCTGGTGGAGTCATCAATATGGGTGAGGCTTTCATCGCGACCTAGAGTGAGGCTTGTGATAGATGACACCACGGGCCCACTTGGAGTGAAAGTGTGGTCTTCTTGAAGGGTTACCTCAAGGAATGATAAGAACCTAATACAGATTGCAAGATGGAGTTACGACTGCATGGTTCCTGATTTGGTTTAATCAACCTATACCATGACTACTAAGTCAAACCCTTTAGAGATGGGTTTGGGTGGTGAAGATCTAGTTTCTCAAAGTTTCAAAATCAAATTTACCATTTTAATCTTAGTAATTTTCTTAGGCAGATGAGCATTCATAAGCATGAATATAACATACAATGAGCATGACAATAATCGTAGCATAATATAGTATAGCATGGCAAGAATGACATGATATAAGCATGACATACAAAAAATGGAATGACATAAGCATAACATAGTGAGAATGACATGATATAAGCATGCTATGTGAAAAATGGCATGACATAAGCATGGCATGGTGAGAATGACAAGACATAGGCATGACATGTGAGAATGACATAGTATAGATATGGCATGTGAGAATGGCATAGTATAGACATGACATGTAAGGAATGACATGGCATAGGCATAATATATGAAAGATGATATGGCATAGGTATGATATGGTATAGATGACATGGTATAGGCATGATATTTGAAAAATGACATGGTATAGGCACAACATGAGAAAAATAACATGACATAGGCATTACATGGTATACCATACATCATAGCGAATATAACATATATCATGGTAAATATAAAAATGAGCAAGCTGCTTGAAATAAGATAATGACCTAAAGAAAGGGATTGAGAGAGATAGGGGATACATAATGAATAAAGCTAATCATACATGCTAAGGATAAAAAAAAATAGAAGCCTATTATATTACAAAGGATCTTTAATGATACAAAAAACCTAAGATATTAAGCAATATCTCCTCCACTCGGGAAAACAACCTCAGGCAATACGAGCCAAAATACATGAATAGAAATGCAAACAAGCAATATTAAGCAAAAAAGAAGATTTTGGGATATAATTAACTAGTCTAATGCCATATGAAAGCATGAATCAAGAGTAAAAGTCTAATGAATGTATCAGTAGCATTCATGAAAAATGTAATAAACACAAGTCAAGTTATGAAAATGTCAAGATAACCAATTTTAAGCAAAATCAATCAAGGACATAATTGGATGATTCTAAGATCACATGTAGCATTCCTTAAAAATAAATCAACATCCAATTAAGCCTAATCATATCATTAAACTTAAAATTACAATTAAAATAACATGTAATTATGAAATTAAGAAAAATTAGATTGATGTAATAGAAAAAACAATCAAATTGATCATGAAAATTAAAATTAGAAGACTCTAACATTATTAAGCATCAATTAGAGCATTAATTAACATCCAATTTAATCTTAATCATATCAATTACAACTAAATCAAGTCAAAAATAACATTAAATTTGATGAGTTCATTTTAAAGCCAAAATCAATGAAATTGGAATAATTTATGATGAATTTAGATCATCAGGATCATTATGAGATCATAAATTCTCTTAGAAACTTCAAATAAATCAAAATATGCAGCAAAAATGATTGAAAATTCAAATTCCAATGAACTCAAACAACTATATATGTCACATTTAGATGTTCATCAATATATATAGTTTAAAATATGACTATATGTGATGTATAAAGCATTACATCCATCACATGAAGTGCTCGTCAGAAAAGAAAATCATGTTTCTAGGCCAAAATGATGAATATAAATTGACTATTTGATTGTCACAAATCATTTAGACTATTAGAAAGTCTTAAATGCTATTGTAGCATTCAGAAATAAATAAAATCAACATCCAATATCTATCTTAAAGAGAAAATCACATGAAAATATAAAGAAAGGAAGCCTACCAATGCTTAATAAAGCTTCAATCCTTGATTTTCATATACAATTAAGGTTTAAGAGTGACTAATTAGTCTCTAATTATCTAATTAAGAGCATAATTAAGTATGATTAGTTAAGTCTTAATTTTGGCAAAGTTTTCCCTTAAAATTGATTCAAAAGTCCTTTAAAATGCAATACACAAATGATAATTAAAAAGTCCAAAAGGTAAGAGACTATCACATGTTAGTAATGTAGGAAAAGTTACCATTCTGAAACTTCATGCATCACATGAAGTGGTATATGTGACGTATGAAGTTAAAAATTCAACTTCATGCTACATATAAAGTGATATATGTCACACATGAAGTTGAAATTTACTTGATGTGCCAACTTACACAAACCATAAACTAGATGCATCATATGTCTAAATGACTCACAAGGCTATGGAATATATGTGTGCAACTTAGTTTTGATAACAGGAATCTATGTCAAGCCATATCAAGAAAAACATATGTATATCATGCACGTATGAAAAGACTAACTTCATGCACCATCTCATGAGAGCTGAAAACTAGATGTGTAATATGACCAAATGGCTTATAACATTCCAAAATGCATGTATGCAATTCAGATTCAAAAATGAAGCTTTGCACTAAGCTGTATTGGAGAAAATCCAAATATGCATATGCACAAGTCAAAATTTAGGGTCAATAATATGAATAAGTATTTCTATTAACTTACATATGATATTATTAAATGATATTTAATAATATTGTACTATATTGCCAACATGTTAATAATAAAAAGTATCATACATAAAAATTAGAGGATCGAGAATATATAAAGGATAATGATTCAATATGAAATATTGTTTCATGGTTATAAGATAATTTGAACTTTTTATATATATTAGATAAAGCATGAAAAAGCTTTAATTTGATACCAAGATCATGCAATTCTAATAAGTAAAACTCCATAAATGCATGTTACAAAGTAGCATGTACAATGCATGTGCCATGCATGTGATTTGTCATATGCATGCATCACATGACTTACATATGTATGACTTGACTGAAAGAGGATGGCCATGTGAATGTTACATCCTATTTAGGATTTTGGATGTATTAGACACATCATATGATGACTAGATTAAGTCAACTTATATGTCATGATAAATAAGCTATCTAATCAACCCTGGTTACCATGTAACCCCTATTGTTAACTTAAATCTAGTTTTAGATTTCAGAAATCATATATTCTACCTCCTATCCTCCTATACATGTTCTTTTAAAGAAAAGAATAAAAATAGTCAAAGCTCTTGGAAGAAGAAAACATATTTAGATTCAAATGAAGGAGTTCAATCAATCTAAAATCAAGAATTTATTCATCTCCTTTTCTCTTGTATTTATGTTTCTACTAGTCTCTGAAATGTTTATAATATTGATTAATAATCTAATTCTCTAACTTATATGAATAGTTTGAAGATTCTCTATGTTAGGGATTATAAAAGTTTGCTATAACATTTTTGACGAACAAGAATAAAGAAGATCAATAATTATGTAAGTGTTACTAATCAAGACCATTTTCTCTAAATGTGGATTGTGTTTTATAATTCAAATTGCTAGATCTATTAAAAATATTTTTTCATAAAATTTTAAATGATGTTTTCCACTTCCATATTATATTTTTAATCCAGCACAGTGGATCTACCATTCATGTAAAATCTTATAAATAAATTTTCTCATCTTATACATGAAGAAATTTTTGTATTGTTAAAATGGGGAATGGGAATTTATAAAAATGGTTGAAAAAATAGATGATTACTTGAAGATAGAGAATGATATGAGATTACTATTGAGAGATGTCAAGAATATCCTTTATATACACCTAAATCTAATTTGCACCTAGAACTAATTTCTATAAGTAGATGGAGGCTTACTAAAGGCTCCTTGGTAGTAGCTAGAGGCCCAGAAGGTATCTATATTATACTTGATGTAAGAAAAACTCTTTAATGATATTATAAATATAATGAAAAATAATGATGTAGCTACTTTATGGAATAGAAGACTTTGTCAAATTAGTGAAAAAGGAATAACTTGACTTATAAAAAAGAATATGTTATTTAGTTTAAACTAGATTCATTCAAAGAAATGTTCAAACTATCTAGTAAGGAAGTAGAATATAGTTTCTTTTAAAAGTTACCCTCCTTCTAGAATGAAGAATATGTTAGATTTGATTAACTTAGATTTGTATGGGCCATTGCCTAAGTCATTTAATAATGCGTCATACTTTATAAATTTCATTAATGATCATTTCATAAAAACACGGGCTTATACGTTGAAGTCCAAAGATTGAGTGTTAGATGTGTTCATGCAATTTAATGTCTCAAATGAAAGATAGATTAGGAAAAAACTGCAAGTGCATTTGGCCAAATAATCATGGAGAGTACATCATATCATTTATTGCTTATTGTAAAGAGCATGGTATTTGACTAAATGATACCTCTTAAAACATCATAACTAAATAGCTTAGCTAAGATGACATATAGAACTTTGATAGAAAGAATCAAATTCTTACTTTCATATTCAAAGTTGCCTAAAAATATTCTAAGGTGACTATTTACTCACAATTATGTATGCATTAAATTTATCACTTTGTATACCTCTTAAATATGATATTCTAAAGAAAATATGGTTAACAAAGGATGTTTGCTATGATCATTTATAAGTGTTTGGTTGTAAAACCTTAGTTCATATTCTTAAAGATTAAAGAATCTTAGTTAATGTTATTAAAGATCAAAGAATAAAGCTTGATGCCAAGACACAATAGTGTGCTTTCAATGGTTATGATAAAGATCTACTTAGCTATGATGTTGATGTAGAAGCTCTTGATGAAATTAAACTAGAGGATGATGATACTATTCATATTCAACCACCAACACCTAAAGATTTTCCAACGCTATTGAGAAGACTTAATAGAATTAGATAACCTTTTACCAGATATCTAATTGATCAATATATGATGTTTACTAATAAGGGAGAACATAAAAGCTTTAATGAACTTATGAATGATGAACATAAAAATAAGTGGTTTCAAGCCATGCAAGATAAGATCAAATCCTTACATGAGAATAAAACCTTTTAGCTACTAGAAAGCAAGGGAGCCTTAAAGGATAAATGGGTTTTCAAAATCAAGCATGAAGAATACAATAACCATACGCAATTATAAGCTAAGTTAGTTGTTAAAGAATTGAACCAAAATAAGGGTATTGAATTTGATGAGATTCTTTTATAAATTATGAAAATGATATAATTTATGTACTGGTAGGGCTAGTTAGAAGTCTTAAGCTTGATATTAAGCAAATGGATGTGAAAACTACTTTCCTACATAGGGAATTGGAAGAAGAAATATACATGGAATAACTAAAAGGTGTCAAAGGAAAAGGCAAAGAGGATTATGTATGTAGATTAAAAAAAGTTTGTATAAGTTGAAATGGGTACCTAGATAATGGTATAATAAGTTTGAGTCTGTTATAGGAGAGTAAGGCTATGATTACCATGAAAGACTTAGGATCAATAAAACAGATTCTTGGAATGAAGATTATTAAAGATAAAAATACCAAGAAGTTATGGTTATTATAAGATAAGTATATTGAAAATGTTGTTTAAAGGTTTAATATAGATAAAACTAAAGCAATTAGTTGTCATCTTTCTAATCACTTTAAATTAAGCTCCATAAGATGCCTTTTTTTGTAAGTAAGAGAAGGAATAAGGTTTCAAAGTTTTATATGCTTTATTAGTTAGAAGTTTAATGTATATCATGGTATATAATCAATTAAATATTGCTCACTTGGTTAAGGTAGTAAGTCGGTTCATTTCAAATTCTAGAAAGGAGCATTAGGCTACAATTAAGTGGATTCTTAGGTATTTATGAGGAACATTATATTTATGTTTTAGAGAAGTAAATCTTATGTTAACTGGTTATACATATGCAAATATGGTTGGAGATGTTGACTCAAAAAAGTCTACATCATGTTACCTAATTACCTTTATAGAAGGAGCTATGTTCTGGTAATTAAAGTTATAAAAGTTTGTTTCACTATATGCAACTAAAGAAAATTTTATAATGATTACAAAAGCTTGTAAAGAGTTGCTATGGATGAAAAAATTATTAAATTAATTAGGCTTTAAGTAAGAAAAAAATTGCTTGTTTTATAATAGTCAAAGCATTATTCATCTTATCAAGTATGCTTCTTTCCACTCACAATCAAAATCAAAGTATACTGATTTGAGATATCTTTAGATCAAAGATATGATAGAGATAAAGCAACTACAACTAGAAAAGATTCATACTGATGAAAATGGATCAAATAAGTTGATAAAGACTCTATTAAGAGGAAAGTTTGAATATTATTAATTAGTAGTAAGAATAATGAAGCCCTCAACGTAGTCGGAAGGAGGAGATTTGTTAGGTTAATTCCTTCTAAATGGAGGTATATTTTCAAGTTAAACTTATGTCAAACTAAGTAAAATCCTAAACACAAGCCATAAAATCAAATAAAATCTTAGAGGGTTTCATTCATAAAATCAAAATATTTAAAGATTTGATTCGTAAATCAAAACTTTAAAGATTTTTCCTACCTTGCCAAGGAGTTTTGTCTATTAATAAACATTCTTTGTTCATTTGCAAGTATGATGAAAAATCAAAGTAAAAAGAAAAAAAATTGTTTTGATGAAAAAATGAGAGTTTAGGAAATTTTTTGCTAAAAGGTGTAAAAGTGATAAAATAATGATTTTTAGGTTGAATAACATCTTATATGTTGCTATTTTAATTTAATCTTTATGCATTTACTATTTAATATAATGTTACAATATTCAAATTTTATTCATGGATATAACCAAAATTAAAGATAAATCATGTTAAATTTTTAATGTTCATTTTTATCATTTTTTTATCTTAGCTGAATGTATGCATTGCACCCATCATAAATGTGCATTTATCCCTCTTTAAAATTTGTAGATATGTACAGTAAGGGTGCAACTTATATTTCATCGTTTATAAATTTTTGAGATATCTACTAATATTATTAATAATTATTACTTTTTATTTAAATTGATAGTCATATTTTTTTATTATCTTAAATTATAGCCCACTCTCGTTATTTCAATAACATTGTTGATATGTGTCACGTCTGCACACACATGACTTGGACGTTTTACAATTGCATTGCATCATTCGTGGATTTTTGATGAATACTGATTTAATTGATTTTTATTTTTGAGTGGTGAATGTATTGATAGGGAAGTTGTTGAGTTATCGTGAGTAAATCATTGAGTTAGATCATATGATATTTTATTATTTCATGAAGCATTAAGTTTAATCAAGGTTGTCGGTGAATTAATTAATATAGTATATGTTATTTTGTTTAAAGCATTAAGGTTTTTAATAATGTATTCATGTTATTTTATTTTGGTGTTAAGGAGATGAATTTATGTTTAATGAGAATAAACAAATACTATTTTATTTACTTATTTTAATTATTATTAATTATATAAATTATATACGTAAATGATTTAATTAGTTCATTTATTTGATCTCAATTATTGATTTCTATTATGTACTAATGAATTAAGTAAATTATGTAAATAATTGATTTGTCTTACCTAATTTAATTATTTTGTTATGAACGTAAATTATGTAATTAATTAAGTGATTTTGTTTTAGAATGGGAGTTGATGAATTACATTATTATTTTAATTATATGTATATATAATATATTTATTAGTATTTAATTTAGTATAGATATAATTAAATAGAGCCATATTATGAATTGATGGTAATCTAAATTATAATGAGGTTATGATTATTATTAGTGTTAATTAAATTAAGTGGTCAGTAAATGAAGAGAATATGTATATATAGATATGTCAATTAATTAATACAAGATTAATAATATATATATATATATACTTTGCACCTTCGGTGGACATTTAACCTGTAGCTAATATTATATATAAGGTTTATTAGGTATTAAAGTATAGTTGTCCTATAGTATTAACTCAGCATTAAAGAAAAATTGGCTTGATGGGAAGGGGACAATATAGGCAGCAGTGTTGGGAAGAGGTTGTTGGATGTTCGGTGGTGTTTGAATTCTTCTTGGTGAAGGGTAAAGGGTTGGGCATGCGATGGAAGTGTTAGTTTCTCTGCCGACCCTTCCTTCTCCTTCCTTTTCTTTACGAAATGCTGCTTCTTTTTTCTCCTTTTGTTCAGGCCATATCATCCATTTTCTTGTTACCATTCTATCACTTTAAGTTAAGCTCCTTTTGTATCATTTAGTTGCTGAAAACCGAAGGTCTGTTGGTGTTGTCTTGCATGCATAGCCTCCTCATTCTTTTGCTGTTTAATGGACTTACTGTTGCTGTTTGCTTTGGACGTGTTATGGTATCTTGAGTGTTCGGGGGAAAGGAGTTCTCTCCTCTACGGTTATGATCTGTGGGCTTGAGAAAATATGCTCATGTATGGAGCTTTGAATGTTTCAGTTGAACTATAATCTTGAAAGTTGTTGTATATTTGATACTCGCGTGAGGTCAGAGCTGGTTGCTCAGTCCCTCTTTTCTTGAGCGGTTGAACAGGAGTGTAAATTTGGATCCTTTGGTTACTGCGGTGGACTGAAGATCGGATGAGGGAAGGGGTTGTGCCCTTCGAAGTCATTCTCCTGTCCCATATTTTCTTTTACTGTTGTTGTTGCTTTATTTGCTTGTGGATTATTCTGAGTTAGTAGAGGATCAAGATGCGAATGTGTTCTTCCTTTTCTCTCAAGGTGAGCTGATATATGTAGTTGTGTTTGTTTTGTTTTTTTTAAAAAAAAAAAAAAAACAAGAAAACTTGGGTTGTCTGCGCATGTGATCTTTCTTCCTCCTGGGTAATAGTTCAATGTACAGGCCGTTCTTGCATGTATGAATTTCTTCACCTGAATCTTGAGTTCTCCATTTGTTCGTCTTCTTTGTATGAGGTAGGAGTGGAAATTAGCGCATGCATGTATATGACAGATTAATTATGAGCTAGAGGTTGTCCCTTAGTCCTTTGTCGTTCTATTCTTGGGGGGCATACACGTTATTGGTTTTGCTAAGAGAGATGGAAAGAAGAATGTATGAGCTTAGTGAGTTGAGCGGTTGCCTGTTATTCAAAGTTCTCTTTCTTTTACTAATTTTCGGTCCACTATGGTCTGTTGGTAGGGAAGGTTATGTTGTTGCGGTTGGGAATGGACTTGACGTTAGATGCAGATTCTTGGTTTGATTGTTAAGTTGTTGTTAGTGTTTCAGTATGTTATTGAGGGAGCTCATGTTGCATGTAATAATGGCTTCTTATTTCCTTTTTCTTGTTTAGTGCATGGCAAGGTTCGGGTTCGGTGGGTGCTAGGAAATCTTCTTGGGCTGCCGTAGGTTGTTGGTTTCTTGTGTGCCATCTTTGATATGTTGCTGTTATTGTTTGTTGTGGTGGGTTCAGCAGGATGACAACAGTGATTTTATTTAGTGATATGGCTATGGAAAGTACTGTTTACGTTTAGTGCATTGACATTTTAATATTAGGTTTTAATTTAAGAGAACAACCATTAGCTAATACATATTAATAAAGTAAGGTAGCTTTTATAATTTATTATATGATTGATTTGGAAATTTGTATCAAATTGGCTATGTGTATAAATTATTTTACTAGAGATATTAATTTATTTATCTAATAAGTAATTTTTATAGGGATTAAGATTAATTATAATTTATATTTTAATTAATAATTGTGATATATTTTATTTATTCATAAAGTGTATAATTAAGATAGATTTACGTAATTATGAATTTGATTTTAGTGAATAGATCTTGATTTAATTTTCTTTTAATCAGACTTATGTTCTTTTAATTTTAAATTGAGATAATTTATTTTCATAACAGTAAATATGATTATGAACCTTAAGGAATTAATTATAAATCTTATAAATTAGGATTTGTATGGAAGTGTATTATTTAATTTAATTCATCTATTCAACTATAATTATTATAAGCTTAAGAGAATTGTAAGGTATGTAGAATAAGCTTTATTATTTAGAAAAAAAAAATCTTTGATTTAATTATTACGTCGTTTAATTAATAAAAAGGAATAAATGGTTAGAATTAATCAGCATATGAATATGTTCCTAATTAAATGCTTTGTTAATTATATCATGATAAGTACGTTAATTATTTCATTCCATTTACGAGATTAGGGAATTGATTAATTCGTTAAATATTATTATTAAATGGTGTTTATGTTATGATTGTTATTACTTGATGTGTTTATATGATTGCGAAATGATTGGCATCCTATTATGTGATTACTAAGCACGTACATATATATATACAATTACAGGACTTACTGAGGAACCTATACACGTATCCCCGAGACGCGTAGACAAGGGGAAAGCCCTTGCAGGTCAGTGCTAAATACGCGACTTAAATGATTAAGTCGGAGATTATGTCACACACGCACTGCATATTAATTATTAAGCTATATGCTCAGAACGACTTTATGATATATAAGTAAATCGTCTAGTGCAGCATCTCCATAAATCATGTTCATCATCAAATAATGCATTGGCATTTCATAACATCATTTCATGGCGTTATAAGGGAGGCAGAATGAAAGTATTGTGACATATGATGTTATAAGGGAGGCAGAATGAAAGTATTGTGACATATGATGTTATAAGGGAGGCAGAATGAAAGTATTGTGACATATGAGGTTATAAGGGAGGCAGAATGAGATTATTGTGAAATGTTGAGAATGATATGTTTGGTTGGTTGTGATACGGCAATGATATGTTTGGCCGGTAGTGATACGGCAGTGATATGATTGGCCGATTGTGATACGGCAATGAGACAGATCGATCGAGGGAGCGAGTGCAAAACATTGCATTCGCATAAATTCATTCCATAACTGCATACATTGATATTAATTGGAAATGGATATTATGGTTATGGAAATGCTTGAAATATTTGGAATGCTATGAATAGAAATCAGAAATGAATCCAGGTACTACGAGATGATAAGATGAAAATATATACGGGTAAATGTGCTTACCCCAGAAGTTGAGCTGTACGCTATAACAATTGTATATAATTGACATGTGATTTTACATTATTCTGTGGTAATGATCTTTGTGCTATTATTATGACATTCGTTATACGCTAAGATGCTTATTTGATGCATTCATTTATTAGCGCCACTGAGTTTTACTCAGCGTTTGTCATTTGATGAACGCAGGTCCAAGCACATCAGAAGCTAGACGGGGTTAGCGTTGGTTGTCAGCAGTACAGTATACGACTTCGGCGATTCTTGCGAGGGTTGCCATTCGGGGACTTAGTTAGGTGGACTCCTGCAGGCACTGTATATATTGCTTATGCTCTTTTCATGTTTGGCAGAACATTAGGTTGTGTTGCTTTGACTCCTGCTACTTGTTGATGCCAATGGGCATAACCATAACTTTCGTTGTGTTTGTAACTCGTTGTGTGT
>CANYBF010720486.1:0-11300 GCA_948192965.1 Dalechampia spathulata
CGGAAGTCAAGAAAATCAAATTAGTATGATGATCATACGCGATCGCGTATGATATTGGGATGATCATACGCGATCGCACATGATGATATGCGATCGATGCAATAAACAAAATAACTTATACGCGCATGCTCAAAATGTATCAATAATCATTCGGTAATCGAAATAATGTAAAAACAAACATATGCGTTGGGAGAATGATCATATGCGAACGCGTATGATATTGAGACTATCATACGCGTATGCATATGATAAAATGCATGCAAAATGAGGTGAATTTAAAACAATTAAACATGCCAAAACAATACGCAAATCATTGAAACAATTTGGTTTTCAATTATATTCATGTATAAACATCACAAACAATACAAATTAGCAATTAAAATCAATCACAACAATTAAAACAATGCAAAATCAATGAAAAAGGATGAGTTACCAACCTCTTGTAGGTTCTCCAATGCTCCAATCGTTAGGGAATGAAGACAATAGTCCAATCCAAGTGTTAGGGTATCAAAATTGCCTAATTCTAAATGATTTAGTGCGTTTTAATTAATCCTAAAGGCTTAGATCAATTAGCATTGTGTTTAGGGATGTCTAAATCATGTTTTTGGCTGCTGACGGCTCTAGGGATTAGCGTTTCTTTTCGTTCTAAAAATCTGAACCCTTTGCCAAATGGCAGAATTAGGGTTTTAAGTGTCTGTCCCGAGTACATATGCGTACGCGTATGTAACATATGCTAAACCCTAAAACATATGCATACGCACATGTCTACATATGCTAAAACCCTAGAACATATGCGTACACACATGACTAAACATATGCGGTGGGGCCAAAAGATATGCGTACGCACATGATCCCGAACGGACCAAAAATGGCCCAGAACGGCCCAGGAAGCCCTGAATCAACCCGGATTGGCTTAAGACTAACCCGAACTGGCCCAGGAACGTCCCGGATCGATCTAGATTAAGCCGGTCCAAAAACAGGGTGTGACACATGCATATGGGAATCAAACATCATATCTTCTCTAAGCGTCATCATCCCTTGAATGATCCAAGTCTAGACTAGGGCTATCCGGAACCTCAATGTTGTAACGCTCCAGGCGTACTGTTAGCTGGGTGAACTCTCATCCCATTTGCTCTGTCATCTGAGAATAGTGGTCCCGCTCCTCTTGCTCCAAGTGCCTACTCATATGCAAATATGAGCATATATGCATATAAGTCATTCATCCATGCATTTCCAAGCACTCGTATTTATAACAGGTACTCACCACATGTGCACCATACATAGGGGAACGTGCACTGCACATAGTAATTTTTGCTAATGTGTGCCAACCGCTAGGAGTGCCTGCTAATGTGCACCTAGGTCTCAGCATGATACAATCGATGAATTGAGCCTCTCATAAAAATTTCAGAATTTTTAGAGGTTGTTTGCTTTGCCAAGCCTGATTTTCACGACCCGTAACATCTGAAAAATCTAGAAAATCAGTCAAAATGCAACAGACTGATACTCAAAAATTCAGGTATTTTTCCTATACCATTTCAATACCAATTTCACTAATGAATTACTTTTCCATGTTTAGCACAAACAGGAAATTGATCTAGCAGATGATCAGAATTAATCAAACTTTTGACATTTATTTGATGGTGCGAGGGGATCCTAAATGCCATTTTAGAGATATTTGACATTTATTTGATGGTGTGAGAATTGATCTAACGGTTGATCATCGCAACCCAATAGACGGTCACCTCTGGTTCTGTAATAACTGCCTGATCCAGCAGAGATTATAGAATCAAGCCTTTGGTTCATAGATCCTAGTAGTAGGCATCTGGTCACTAACATCATATGATTATCTCATAGTAAAGCCATCGGTCTTGCAGTGACCACCAATTAGCCTTGATCGGATAGTCTGAACGCCGAGCCCCTAGTGACAGAATTGGGATGTTTATTGGTCAAAACCGTCAACCATAAAATGTCAAAGACCCAGCAAAGGATCCCAGTAGATGGTCATCTATATCCTGTAGTTGACCACTTAATCCAGTAGTGATAGTAGAACCAAGCCTTCGGTTCCTAAATCCTAGCAGTGGGCATCTGAATGCTGATTATAGATGATTTTAAGCCTCGCAGTAAAGCCATCGATATTGCAGAAGACCTCTGATCAGCATTGATCATTTTGGCCCGAGCATCGGGCTCTTAGTGGTAGAATTAAGTTTCTAAGCCTCAGTATGAGCAGCAAATCAACATTGATCACCTTTAGCTTGAGCATTGGGCTCCTAGTTGCAGAATTAGGTTGTAAGCCTTAATGTAAGCACTCTGCAAGCCTTAACACGAGCATTCTATAAGCCTCAACATGAGCATTCTGTAAGCCTCAATGCGAGCATTTTGTAAGCCTTAATGTGAGCATCCTGCAAGCCTCAACATAAGCATCAAACCTCGACACGAACATCGATCAGGTACCACCCTCACTTTCAATGAAAAGTCATGTTATGATCAAGTCTTATTTTGACGACTCATGCTTATGTTGTCTCAAAATAGTCTTGATCAGGGGGCAAATTGTTGACCCTGACTTTTCAATTATGTGTACATGCATTTTAACTTCCTCTAAGTGTTTTGAACATGCAGAACACGTTGAGTGCATAGCACTCACGCACAACACTTAGTGGTAAAAGACATGTTGGTGGGGCCCATATGTGGGGCCTACATAAATAGGGCACACTAACAATATCTCACAATGTCAAATAATGCTTATTTGACATGCAAAATGCATTGCATTTTACCCGTACAAGGCAAAATGCATAAACAAAATGAATTTAGTGCATAGTACTATGCACATACTATGGACCCAACTTCCGGACCAAATCTGGAATACTTTTCATTACAAAATGTCTTAATATGTCAAATAATGCTTATTTGACATATAGTGTGCATCCCGTTTTGCTCATGCAAGGCGGTACACATAGGGGCAAAATGCTATGTGCATAGCACATAGCGAAAAAAGACATTTGGTCAAGAGCCTTCTCGAGACCAAATTGGAAGTGTGCCTTATTACACAATGTCTTAGCACATAAAATGATGCTTCCTGGACATAGGGTTCACATCCCGATGCAATCATAGTGGACCCCATATGACGGGTCAAAAGGCTATGTGTGGCGCATATAGCTTAAAAATTTTCAAATTTTGGACTAAAAATTACATTTTTACCAAACCCTAATTTTCCTTATAAATATAGGCTTGGGGTTTTGAAAAATCAGTCCAAAAATTGCTCTAAAGCAAGCCAAAACTCTGCCAAATTTCTGTCAAAAATTAATTAAGTACTTAATTAATTAATTGCTTAGGATTTAGAGACTAATTAACACTAGTTAGGCTCCTTAAGCACGTTTGGAAGCAAGATCTTGAAGAAAAACCTACTGCTCAAAGGTAAATTTCCAATTTTCTTCCAATTTTCTTATGGTTTTTGCATAAACCTTCTATTTTTGGCTGGATTTTCTTGTGATTGGCTTCAATTATGTTGGGTTTTTGTTGCTAATGTTGTTTTGTAACTAAAACTATGCAAATCTAGCTTCAATATGCCTAGATCCGAGCTAAATTTCATGTTTTTCCTCTAAACCTTCATTCTGTTACTATTCTGCAGGGGATATGCTATGCATATAACCTTATGTGTGCTACACATAGCCTATGTGTGGCACACATAGGGCTATATATGCAGCATATAGCCCTAAAAATTTCCAAAAAAAAAATTTTTCTTCAGTTTTTGCCCGCTTTTCCATGCCTCTAGTTTTCTAGATCTATCATATATTCTTTATATCCAATTAATTTTTAGCTTTAAAAATTAATTTTCAAAGTTAGATGCTCATCTACAGGTCAAAAATGCATTTTCCTTCTTAGATCTGCTCAGATCTGGCCCGGATCTCGTGTTTTTACTTAAAAACATTATTTTCTTCTATTTTCTCTGCCATGTGCACCAAACATACACTCATGTGCACCACACATAGCCTATGTATAGCACACATAGGTCTATGTGCAGCACATATAAGCCTTGGATTTAACAGAAAATGCTAATTTTCACTCATTTTTACTTCGAATCTGATTTTTCCAGCAACATTAAGGACTTTTCCATGCTTCTAGTACTTTGGATCTATCAAATATTGTCCAGATCTAATTGATTTTAGCAGTAAAATTGATTATTCAAGTTAATTGCATAATTTTTTGATTTGCAAATCGGAGGCCGATTCGAACTCAAAATAAGGTACCATCTTTATTAAAGTTGCGTAATTTGGTCTGTAGATCATTTTTATACTAATAAATTTGATTTTCTTGTAGATTCACTCTCTATGTGTGCCACACATCATGGTATGTGCATAGCACATTGCCTATGTGCGCACGCATGTTCCCTAGAAAATTTTTGAAACATTGGATTTTTCAATCATTTTTCAACCTGAATTGATTTTTCCAGTAATATTTGATGTTTGGTAGTAACTCAAGTGTATTGGATCTATCAAAAATTAATTAAATTTAATTAATTTTGACCTCAAAATTAATTTTCCACGATTAAATGCCTATTTAACTTGTATAAATGTAATTTTTGATAGGATTGGATTCAAATTGGCTGAGTTGTTATCTCTAATTGCTATTATATGATGTTAGCATTCCTATTTGATTTTCCATTATCATACAAAAATAATTTTGCTTAAAATTATTTTTATTTTTACGATCCGGCTTATATAAATTCACATGATTTATTGCTAAAAATTACTGGATTTTGACTCTTGGTTCATGCTTTCACATGGCATTGAACCAGTCAAATAAATCCTAAATTTATTTGCTACTAATGAATTTATTTGTTTATTTTGCATATTAATCATTCATGCATTTTTGGCTAGTGCTACCCGAGAGGAAAAATCACTTGAGGAGGAGGGGATGTTACTTAACGTCCCAAAAGTATTGTATGCATGGAGATTTATGTAATAGGATAGGATTATTATTGGTCTGTAATAATTAATCCCTTAAAATTCCGTGTGTATCCCCTATTTCTTTGATCCCTTTCACCGACCTCTATATTTTTATTTGTGGATGGTTTATTATATTTGCCATAATATATATGTCATATCATGTCACATGCCACATCACACACTTCTATGCCATGTCATGCATATGCCATGCCATAACATAATTATCTCGTATGCTAATACAACTCAAATACGCCAACCATCCAATACATGCAACTTGCCATGCTATCTGCCAATACACCATGCCATGCCATTATGCCATGTCATATTACATGCCACGATGCTAATTCATCATCTCACATGCCATTATGCCATAATGCCATGCCATGTCATATGTCATTATACCATGTCACGCCATATACCATACCACATATGCATCACTATGCCATGCCATGCCATTACACATATATATTGCTATGTCACATCATGCATATGGTATGTCATTCCCTTCATATGTCATGCATATGCCATGTCATTCATCTTACATGTCATGCATATGTCATGTTACTATGATATTATTATGTCATGTCATGCATATGATATGTCATCTTATTATGTCATCATGATACATGTCATGCATATGCCATGTCATCCAAATGTCATATAGCATTATATGTCATTCTACGTGCAACCTTGTAATGCTAAATTGCATGTCGTGCTGTATGCTTACATATACACTCGTATGCTTGCCTGTTTGGGATAATTAATTCCAACTATAATGGTAAAATTGATTTTGGAAACTCATAGAAATAGATCTCCACCACCTGAACCTAATCTCTAAAGGGTTTAACTAGCACTCATGTTATGGGTTAGTTGGACCAATCTGGAACCATCCGGTGGTGACTCCCTTGTGACTCTTTTGAGTCTGTATCATTCCCCGAGGTAGCCCCTCGGGAAGACTGCACTTTCGCTCCAAGTGCGGTCCCCGGTCCATGAGCATTGTAGGCTCCACTCTGGGCTCTAGCAGAAACTAGTGCTCATACATATCATGATTAATAAACATGTGTTATTACTTAGACATGTTATATGTGTATGTAAATGATGTTTGCATAAAGATTTGGCACACTTGGATATAGGTATCATGCTTGAACACTCATATTTTATGTACTTCATTGCCTAGTCATGATGTAAAATTGAATGGATAATTTCACATGCTTATATCTCCCACACCTAAGAGTTTCGTGTACTAGGATGGCTATTTAAATGTATGATTATACTTGTGTTTAATTTTGAGAGAATGATTTGGTGAAGTAATATATATATATATATATATATATGGTTATCATGGTTGTAATGTTTGATTCAATAAGGCCCAAGCATATTAATTATGCTGATAAAAGTATAATGTAAGTCATTGGGTTGCTATTAAACCTAACAAGTTTAAAATTCTTAAAGGATAAGGATAAATTGAAGTTAATGAGTAGGTAAGTAATAGAGTCTTTATGGTTGAAGATATCATTACATATATATAAAAAAAAACTCTGTGAACTTAAGTATAATCATGCCTAGACCAGATAAGCTATAATTACCAATTGAATTTGATCCTTCCCTATGTATATCCTCCAAGCAATGTATATAGTATGATTTGTACCTAATAATTGTTAACCTTTCTGAGAATTTAATGTTAATTCCTCTACATGAATGGTTAGCAAATGTATCATGATTTACATATTAAAATAACAGTACCATTATGTGCTTGCACTATGGACGTTTAGACTATATAAATTGGTTAACTTCATGAAGTAGGTAAACACTATAAGTCATTAAATAACCAAGTTCAAAATTATTGGTTAATATGCATTATTAAGATTAGAAACCATAGCTATGTGAATTATTATTCACTTTATAACTTTGAATGTGAGAATTTGTTATTGGACTACATGTTATTGTAGGAGAAATGCATGGCTTAAGCAAGACTAAAATTGGTCAATCTTAGAGAATGTTAGTTGAAGAAAATTATCAAACCACCTAAGGATTGATTATATGCATGAAACATGATAGGACCGAATGAACCATGACCCTAGGTTGCATTAAATTCCTTCTTCCATGAAAGTAAGTCAGTAGCTTAGTGTTCACCCTTATGGTGTTAAATAATAAATTGACAAGATGCATTAGCTTATTGGATATATATGGTGTAATAGATATATACATCTATTCTTGCATGTGACTGGTGAGTGCATTAAAAGTAGGTTCTTAATCATCTAAGCGCATACATGTGTGTGTTACATGGTGAAATAACATGTAAACCAGTTGTTGTAAGATGATGGAAGTACCTTATTAGGTATGGTCAAAGGCTATTGAAATAGCTGTACAAATGTTGCATGGATGGAATCTTGTATGATTAATATAGCAATTAGCATGATAAGTTTGAATTAATTAAAATTGTTGCATTCCATGAATCACTAAGCATGTGAAAGCCACATAAGACTATATAGACCTAAATAAAGGAATGAGTGCAACTTAGACTCTTAGAGATTGTTGAAATTTGAATTAATAATGTGTCCAAAATTTCAACTGTATATGTATAATAAATTGAGTTCCAAATTAGTTATTCACTTATAATAAATTCAAAAGGAATACAACTAGCTAGAATATTAAGATTATATATATAACTATTGATAATTACCACCAAAATCAATAGGTATAGCTTTATCCATTTTCATAATGTTAGATGTAATGTAAATATATAAATATCTACAACATAACTAGGGATCTTGCACCTAGATTGCATGATGTAATGCTAACTTTTATATTATGACTATGAATATAATATGTATTCAAGGATTCTAAATAAGTGAGCTTATTATTAGTCAATTATTAGATCAAATAAAGGTTAGTTTGATTAGTAAAAAGATTAGAATATAAAGCACATGGTGTTGATAAAATAGTAAAACTAAAATTAAATAGAAGTTAAATGTTTAGTTAAAGATGTTTTTATATATAATGTGTACATAAACATTTAATATATATTCATGTAATCTATGGATTGAAATGTCTGTTTGTAACAGGAGAGTAAAATATGGCAATTGCCACCCTTAGTTCTCAAATTGATAAAGGTAAAAATAAAACTAGTTTATGACTAATATTAATTATCTATGAATAAAAATCACTGGTAAAATATAAGGCTTTGTTAATTATAGATATATCATTGTACAATATTATGAATATTCAATTAATATTTATTTATTGGATACATATTATATGTATAATCTAAAATGCTATCATTTTATAATTAAGCCAGCATTATGCACATGCATACATGATAAAGGTATAAGTCATGCATCATACATCATTAGCATGACATTTCAAAGGAATAAGGTATAATGATATAGATACAAATACATATGCAGTTACAAACATAAAAAATATAGAAAATATAGAGATATGCTGGAAAAATAAATGATTGAAAATATACCTAGTATAGATTATGCACAATCAGATATAGAAATTGATGTGGCCGCAAAGAAATGATGAAATTACAAAGAATAGAGGAATGCAATTCATAATCACATTCATTAACATATAGTATACCATTGCTATGAGAAAGGAAGAATGTGCTATGAGAAAGGAAGAATGCAATTCATATTTGCATTCATGAATATAAAACATATCATTATTATTTTATCTACATGCAGAGTGATAATATGGTTGATCTAAGAAAGTGATAAATGATATATAGTTAATTATAGAGGATTATTTTAATAATAATTTAATATTGATGGCATAATTTAATTAGCTACCATTTTTATTATGATAAATTACTATGTTATTCATTGAATTACTTTATTATTCATTATTTACATTTATAATATAAAAAGACAATTGAATTTTATTATAGTACAAGTATTGTTAGACACCACTAAGTTTTATACTAAGCATTTATCATTTGATGAATGTAAGTAATAGTAGTTCTAAGAGGCATTCGGATTAGTGAGGCACTAGCGTAATCAAGATACTCAGAGCCTTGTACAATCCTCATAATATACTTTTAACAATATAACATATTTCTAGTGGATGTATTTGTTTGTGTAACTATCATTGCATAATTATAGGAAATAAAATATTTTATGCTTATATAGTAATAGAGATGCAAAAACTACTTATAGTGTAGTTGTTTCAACTATGTGAGATATATATATGTACAATAGTGCTTGATGACATGCTTTAATTTATATATGGATATTTTATATGAATAGGTGATGATAATACCATAGGTTATAAAACAAATAGCTATAAATATAGAACAGATATATTCCATTGATGTTAAAAAAAATTTACAAATCCTTTGAAGGATGATTAATGGATTCATAATTACATGATTTTTATTAATCATTTTACATGAGCATGTTTTCACTATTTTAGTGTGACATAACAATAGGGCCGTAGATGACTTAGTAATTTTTAATGGTATGAGCTTCTATTTATGCATGAAATTATATTGGACCATAAGCTTATACCTTACAAATTTAATAACTACAAGTAAATATTATCATGTGGGAGGCTTGAAAAACTATGTTGTAAATTCTTAATGAATCATTACATGGTAGGGACATAAGGATTTAATGGAGCCAAGAGAAGATTATTAAATAATAAGGGATCAAAGAGTTTATATTGGAACTTGTTAATGAAAAGAAGGGATGATTTAATTGTTAATTATGTAATCTTTTACACCTAGTACAAAGGGGGATAAAATGTTTGTAATAAACAACTTCAACTCATACTTTTCGTGTCACACCCTAAACGGCGAGACATGCTCCTATAGTGTAATTACAAACCTCCCAAGTTAGGAAATTAATAATTACCCTATAGGGGATGCTTAAGTTTTTAAAAACTTATCTTTATCTTTTAAGCTATGCTAGTGTTAAACATGCTTAGGTGAACTAATTATAAGCATTAACAATCTTGTATATATGAGTCATAACATATCACAATCATTTAACTTGTGCCATAGGTTAAACATGTTGTATAAATAAACTATATAGTAAATCTATACAAAGTTATATTGTTAATTCTTAAAAGTCCTTAATGGTATTCTGATAATTACATACGTTATATAATACAATTATTTTATTGCTAAACTAAACACAAGAAATAGTTACATAAATCCTGAGGCAATCATGAAAGTCCAGGTTCTCTACCATAGTGTCTAGGTAAACCTCTGGACCTACTTTTGACACCACTAACCTGTATGCTCTCTTATGGCACTAGTACTTGTGTTTGTTAAATGACAAATGCTGAGAAAATCCTAGTGGTACTAGTAAAAATGATTACAAGCAATGTAACAAGCAGATAATATCATAAAAACAATCATTTTAGTATTTATCATATCTTATATAAATATAGCCATATAATTAATTAACCATTGTCACTCATTTCCAATATTGCTCTTTACCCATGAACTTAATCATATAAACATCATACATTCATAATTAAGTACAATATAACTTTAAAACATCCAGTTGTAACATTATGCACTTTAATTCCATCTATAAAACATGTGATATGTGATGGAATATGCTATTGAGAATGCAATGATGAATTGCACTCTCCCTCTATTTTTCCTGTATCAATTCCTTTACCTCTATGATTATGCACAATCCTGTACTAGGTTCAATGTACTGGTACCTCTAGTTCTTATAGGAACATATCATATATCTATGTTTACCTCTATGATTCCATATAGGAATCAAACGCTATGATTTCCTAAGAAAATCTAACTATATGAAATAGTACGTATCAATAACAAACTCTATTCAAGCTCTATAACCATCTCTTCCTTATACCTCCTCATTATCATGTTATGTCATGCTTATGTAAGAATGTATGAATGTTCATGACATGATGCATATGTATGCATTATGTTATGCTATGAACATTTAATAAGTCATACACCATCATACTTTTATGAAAAGTTCCTTTAAAAGACCAATTATTGATCATGGATTACTAGCATAAACCTGCTGCCGCTTTACCCTTATCGATAGCTCAAGGAGAAGTATAAGTCTCATCCATTAAACTTGTAGCATTTTTAATTTACATTCACTTAGTAAAGTCATTCACATATTATTCTTGACTTATCATCTTTAAGTATCTATAATCATTCATGACATGTAATCATCATTCAACTTTGGTTCATAATGAGCATTTATCATTTTGATTATATTTGTAAAAAAATTAATGCATAGATTTATTTAATTAGTATATTATTGATTATCCTAAGTAAGGGAATAATAATATTTATTATTATCATGGTATTATAATTAAGTAGTATTTTTATTATTTATATATAGGTATTTTTTT
>CANYBF010720544.1:0-13829 GCA_948192965.1 Dalechampia spathulata
AAAGAGTTGCAAGGGAGTCACCACCGGATGATTCTGGATTGGTCCAACCGACTCATAGCATGAGTGCTAGTTAAACCCTTTAGAGATTAGGTTTGGGTGGTGAAGATGTATTTCTATGAGTTTCTAAAAACGATTTTACCATTATAGTTGGAGTTAATTATTCTAAGTAGGCAAGCATACAAGTGTATATGTAAGCACACAGCGCGACATGCGATTTGGCATTACACGGTTGCACATAGAATGACATATAATGCTATATGGCATTTTGGATGACATGGTATATGCATGACATGTGACATGATGACATATTAAAATTACATGACATATTAAAATGACATGGCATATGCATGAAATGACATAATAATTCATGGCATATGCATGACATGATATAGTGGTTTTATGAGTTGGCATTCGACATAGCATGTGGTATTGCATATGACATGACATACGATATGGCTCATAGCCTAGCATGGTATAATCACATGTGACATGGCATGGCATCATGGTATAATGGCATGTGAGATGATGAATTAGCATTGTAGCATGTGATATGACATGGCATAATGGCATGGCATGGCATGGCATATTGGTAGATAGCATGGCAAGTCGCACGTATTGGATGGTTGGCGTATTTGAGTTGTATTGGCATATGAGATAATTATGTTATGGCATGGCATATGCATGACATGGTATAGAAGTGTGTGATGTGGCATGTGACATGGCATGTGATATGATATAGCATATATATTATGGTAAATATAATAAACCATCCACGAATAAAAATATAGAGGCCGGTGAAAGGGATTGAAGAAATAGGGAATACACACGGGATTTTAGGGGATTAATTATTATAGAGCAATAATAATCCTATCCTATTACACAAATCTCCATGCATACAATGCTTTTAGGACGTTAAGTAACGTCCCCTCCTCCTCGGGTGATTTTTCCACTCAGGTAGCATGAGCCAAAAATGCACGAATGATTAATATGCAAAATAAACAAATAAATTCATTAGTAGAAAATGAATTTAGGATTTATTTGACTAGTCCAATGCCATGTGAAAGCATGAACCAAAAATCAAAATCCAGTAATTTTTGGTAATAAATCATGTGAATTTATACGAGCCAGATCGTAAAAATAAAAATAATTTTAAGGAAAATTATTTTTGTTTGATCATGGAAAATCAAATGGAAATGCTAACATCACATAATAGCAATTAGAGATAGCAACTCAACCAATTTGAATCCAATCCTATCAAAAATCACATTTATAGAAGTTAAATAGGCATTTAATCGTGAAAAATCAATTTTGAGGCCAAAATTAATTAAATGTAATTAATTTTTGATAGATCTAATACACTTGAGTTACTTCCAAACATCAAATGTTACTGGAAAAATCAATTTGGGTTGAAAAATGATTGAAAAATCCAAATTTTCAAAAATTTTCCAAGAACCTGCACATGCATATAGTGCTATGTACGCAACACATAGGTTATGTGCTGAACACATACCATGATATACGACACACATTAGAAGTTAATGTATAAGAGAATTTAATTTATCAGTATAAAAATGATCTAAAAATTAAAATAGACAACTTTAATGAAGACATTAACTCATTTTGAGCACGGATCGGCCTCCGAATTGCAAATCAAACAAGTAAATGTGTATTAACTTGAATAATCAATTTTAATGCTAAAATCAATTAGATTTGGACAATATTAGACAGATCTAGAACACTTGAGACATGAACAAGCCCCAAATGCTACTGGAAGAGTCAGATTAGGTGAGATAATGAAGGCAAACTGCATTTCTGGGAAATTTTAGGGTCTATGTGCGCAGCACATAGACCTATGTGCACCACACATAGGCTGTGTATGGCACACATAGCAAGAAAAATCATAGAAAAGTGAAGTTTTTCAATAAAAACTCTAGATCCAGGTCAGATCTGAGCATATCTAAAGTGGAAAATGCATTTTTGACTCGTAGCGGAGCATCCAACTTGAAAACTTAATTTTTAATGCTAAAAATTAATTAGATATGGAGAATATGTCATAGATTTAGAACACCAGAGGCATGGGAAAGCCTCTGATGAAGCTAGATTCATCAGATCAGGGAAGAAAACGAGTGAAAATTGAAGAAAAATGGTGTTTTCTGGAAATTTTTGGGGTATATATGTGCACCACACATAGGCTATGTGTGGCATACATAGGTGTATATGTGCAGCATATACCCCAGTAAATAGTGGCTGAATGAAGGATTTTTGCAAAAATATAAGATCTAGCTCGGATCTAAGCAGATCGAAGCTAGATTTGCATATTTTTAGTTACAAAACAGTATTAGTAACCAAAACCCAACATGATTGAAGCCAATCATAGGAAAAAAAGTTAAAATTGTAAGGTTTATGCAAAAACCATAAGAAAAATGGAAGAAAATTGGAAATTTACCTTTGGGCAGTAGGTTTTTCTTCAAGATCTTGCTTCTAAACATGCTTAGGGATCTTAACTAGTGTTAATTAGTCTCTAAATCCTAAGCAATTAATTAATTAAGTGCTTAATTAATTTTGAGAGAATTTTGGCAGAGTTTTAGCTTGTTTTAGAGCAATTTTTGGACCTATTTCAGATGACCCCAAGCTCTATATTTATAGAGCAAAATTAGGGTTTGGTAAAAGTGTAATTTTCTATTTGAAAATTAAAAATTTAAAGGCTATGTGTGCCACACATAGTGCTATGTGCGCCATACATAGCCTATGTGCTACGCATATAGTGCTATATGCACAGCACATAACCTTTTGACCCGTCGTGTGGGGCTTACTGTGGTTGCATCGAGATGTGTGCCCCATGCCTAAGAAGCATCATTTTATATGCTAAGACATTGTGTAATGTGGCGCACTTCCAATTTGGTCTTGAGAAGGCTCCCAACCAAATGCCTTTTTTTCGCTGTATGCGTAGCACATAGTGCTATATGCTACGCATATAGCATTTTGCCCCTATGCAATTTGCCTTGCTCAGGTGAAACGAGATGCACACTATATGTCAAATAAGCATCATTTGACATATTAAGATGTTCTATGAAAAGCACCTTGGATTTGGTCCAAAAAGTGGGCCCCATCAAATGTCTTTTTTTTCTTGCATAGTGCATATATAGTGCTATGCACTAAATTCATTCTGTTTATGTATTTTGCCTCGTACGGGTAAAATGCAATGCATTTTGCATGTTAAATAAGCATTATTTGACATTGTAAGATGTGGTTATATGCTCTATTTATATGGGCCCCACATGTAGGGCTGCATGTGGGCCCTACCAAACATCTTTTTTTTTCCTGCTAAGTGCTGTGCACATCGTGCTTTGCACTTAGTGAGCTCTGCATGTCTAGAACACTCAGAGGAAGTTAAAATGCAAGTATGCAAATCGGGGTTGACTTTGGGAACTAATTCCAAGCTGAATCAATGGAAACCCAAAATTATGTGCATAGGTGAAAAGTCAGGGTCAACAGTTTACCCCCTAATTAAGACTATTTTGAGACAACATAAGTGTGAGTCATCAAAATGAGACTTGATCATAACATGAATTTTCACCAAAAGTGTGGGAGGTACCTGACCAATGTTTACGTCAAGGTCTGATGCTCATGTTGAGGCTTTGAGGGTGCTCACGTTGAGGCTTATAGAGTGCTCATGTTGAGACTTGCAAAATGCTTGCATTGAGGCTTACAACCCAATTCTGCAACTGAGAGCCTGGTGCTCAGGCTAAAGGTGATCAATGTTAATATGCTGCTCATACTGAGGTTTAGAAACTCAATTCTGCCACTGGGAGCCTGGTGCTTGAGCTAAAATGATCAATGCTGATCAGAGGTCTTCTGCAAGACCAATGGCTTTACTGTGAGGCTTGGAATCATCTGTAATCAACGTTCAGATGCCTACTGCAAGGATTTGAGAACCAAGGGCTTGGTTCTGTGATCTCTGTTAGATCAAGTGGTCAACTACGAGACCTGGATGACCATCTGCTGGGTCAGTGCTCATGCCATCAAATAAATGTCAAATATTCCCAAAATGGCATTTGGTATCCTTTACTAGGTCTTTAACATTTTTTGACTGATAATTTTTGACTAGTAATGATCCTAATTCTATCATCGAGAGCTCGATATTCATGCTACACTATCAAGGCTGATCGACGGTCATTACGAGACCGATGGCTTTACTACGAGATAATCATCTAATGTCAGTGACCAGATGCCTACTGCTAGGGTTTGGGAATCAAGGGCTTGATTCTATGATCTCTGCTAGATCAGGTGGTTCAGCTAAGGAACTAGAGGTGACCATCTACTGGGTCGAGATGATCAATTATCAGATCTTATTCTCGTGTCATCAAATAAGTGTTGACTATCTCCAAAGCTTCCATTTGGGATCCTCTGTCGGAATGCAATACTATCTGGTCAATGGCTTGACCAGAAGTTTAAGGTTTGACTAGTTTTGATCGTCTGCTGGATCAATTTCCTATCTGTACTAAACATGGAAAAATAAATTATCAGTGAAATTGGTATTGAAATAGTCTAGGAAAAATACCTGAATTTTTGAGTATCAGTCTGCTACATTCTGACTGATTTTTTGGACACTGTAGGTCATGAAAATTAGGCTCAGCGGAGCAAATAACCTCTAATATTCAATTTTCTCTTGATTCCCAAATCGAAAACTTAGCATTTTTGTGAAAATGGTTGGAATTAGGATGCAACTAACCCCCCGGGACCCAGAAACGATCCCGAGCTATGCTCTAACTGATACAATTACAGAGACATTTACCATAGACTCCCATCGGTCCCGAGTTCTTCCCGAGAAGGTGAGTTTTTTGTGTTTTGGCTCGATTTTTTGGTTTTTTTGAAAGTTAAGTTTAGGGTCATTTTTATCGCGTTTAAGCCACTGTTGGACTTGAATTAGGTGCTAAGCTAGCGCTAGGCTTAGGTATGCGTGTGACTACCAAGATTTTTCATCGAAAATTGGTTTTTTTAGAAACGGGTCTCACTATGTACGGTGCACATAACACTATGTGTGGCACACATAGGGTTATGTGTTGTGCATATAGCAGTGGGAAATGAGATGAAACATGCATTTTTTGATCATTTTTCAAGGGATTATGCATCTTTTTGGTTCATAGGCATGAATAGGCTGATTTTAGGGTTAAGTGGAGGAGCTTTGTACCTCTGAAATGCTATTTGTATTCTGTAATTCAGTCTAAAAGCTAACCTGAATTCTATAATTTACAGAGGGAGTGAACAGTCATCGGGACTGGCAGCATCCGAGGGAGCGGGGAATGGTACTCCCAACTACCTCAGGAGATACGTGTCAGAGTAGACCAGAGCTATTTTGGTTTGTATATCTCTTGCTTTATTAGTGCAAAAAAGAGATGTAACAGATTTGTCATTACTACAATGATCGAGCGGTGGATGGATTCCACTCATACCTTCCACTTGCCAATGGGTGAGATTGCTATCACCCTAAGTATTTTTACAAGAACCACTGGGATGGAGTGTGCTGGGTTGCCCATTCAGTTTAATGCCAGATGACATCACCTCGTTAGGTGTATGGTATAATTTTTGATCTGCTAGGTGTGTCCCCCAGTGTGAGAGGTGGACACAACATATCGTATGACAGTCTCCAGGAGGTTGTGCTAGCAGAGATGCTTGGCATGACTATCTTTGCAGATTAGTACACCCGTAGCTTTTTGCTGTATGTGCTGGGAAGTACTGTATTCAACAACAATAGAAAAAGTGTTCACATGTGCGTATTATGGGCCCTTCGTGACATGGAGGCTATTGGAAAATTTGACTGGGGCAGTGCCAGTCTGGCTCACCCGATGCAGGGATTGGATCTCTGTAGTAGGCAGTGCAGAGACCGCTTCATCAGTTGTTGGCAAGTTGTAGAGGTAAGTAAAATTTTATTGATTCTGATACTGTAGTGTTTGCCTGAGTCTCGCTGACTGTGCATTTTGACTTTGCAGATCATGGTGTATGAGTTTGGACTACTGCCAGAACCCAAGATCCCACAGGGAGTATCGCTTGGTTTGCCTTGTCTACAAGCATGGAGCATACCGCATCGGAGGCTTGATTATACAATGGATGAGTTGAGAGAGTATCTCAATGACTTGACCTAGGACCAAGTAAGAAGAAATATTTTAATTAGTATTAAACTATATTGAATTGGTTTAAGAAGTACCTGAGTAGGTGTCTGATCTATCATCATTGTTGGAATAGGTGCGTCCCTCTCCCTGGAGTAATATGTATCCGAGGTTGGAATATCTGACTAGCTCAGCACGTAAGGATGAGCGTCATATGCTGCTAGAGAGTCCCAAGGGTAGACTCTTCTATTTGGGAGAGCACATGATTGAGTAGGAATTAGGACCAGAGAGTCATGTGGAGCCTGTTGCCCCACCACGTATGATGTTCTGGGCATCTTGCATCAATGCGGATCTAGAGGTGATTAATGGGTTGACAGGTATTCCCGGGCAAGAGCGTCTATCCGAGTCATTGCTGGACTACCATACTTTTGTCCAGATGAGGCTACTGGGGCCCATGGAACTTTCTACATGCAGAGGTCAACATGATAGAGCTGGCGAGTCTAGAGTCAGACCTGATATTTTGTAAGGCAGAGGTGGATGTCGTGGTTCACCGGCCATTGGTAGTTCTCGAGGTAGCGGTGCCTCAAAAAGATCTTGTAAATCTCATGGTGGTGTGACTCCTCTAAGATTGATATCTGATACTACAGAAGTGCCCCCAGGATATGAGCGCCCAACAGACTTTATGGAAGGTTAGCTGATATGGCCATAAAACTCGTTGATCTATACGTATGACGAGACTGGTCATCCATACAAGATATCCTTTCCAATGCCAGTGAGGGATGAGATAGAGTTTTATCCACTGAATACCACCCATGTGAGTACATGTGTTTTGTATTTTCTCTAAATTTAGTGGTCTTACATGCATTTGACCTGTGTAGGTACCTAGGGATGCCATGGCTGATGCCTCAATACTTTTGATAGGGTTACGCCGCTATTACACCTCTCAGATATTGACTGTTCAGGTGAGTACCTGTTATAAATGTGAGTGCATGGAAATGCATGAATGCATGACTTATATGCCTATATGCTCATGTTTGCAGACGAGTAGGCATTTAGAGCAAGAGGAGTGGGACCGCTATACTCAGATGACAGAGCAAATGGGATGAGAGATCGCCTGACTGACAGCACGTCTGGAGTGATACAACATTAAGGTTCCAAATAGTCCCAGCCCTGATGAAGACCACTCCGGTGAAGATGATGCTTAGAGGAGACATGATGTCTGATTTCCATATGCATGATGTCAGAACTCTATAGTTTCCATATTAGAATAATAAGATAGTACGTTACGGTCTGGCATATGGGTCTAGTACACTAGGGTTGTGGTGTACAGCTTTAAAAATAGCCAGAAGCTTGAACTGTGTATCTTTTGGATTTATTAGTGGAATCCAAAGTTGTTTGCCGCTATAATTATCTTATGCTTTATGCTTTATTGACAAAACATAATTTCTTTATTCCTCTATGTAGAAAGCAGATATACAATGACTCAGCAATCACTGTCTACTCTCTGTGCTCTTTCTTGCCATTGGGGCAGTGATGAGTGGAGTTGATTAAGTGAGATTAGGCTCCAGTACTTGAGGACACTTCAGCAAGTCTCAATCAATAATGCTTTTCTGCACACTACTATGCAATTCTGGGATTCGGTGGTTCATGTCTTCCGGTTTGGGCATGTTGAGTTATGCCCGATGTATATGGAGTTTACTGCTATCCTCGGAGTCACTTGCGATATGTTGATGATATTGATGATGCACGCACCAACAGGAGAAACAAAATTGTACTTGATGAGGGCCTTTGACATCAATCTGACCATCGCAAGGTCCCTCTTGGCTATAGAGGATTTTGTAGATATCATTGCTCTTTTTTGGCTGTGTAGCCAAAAGTTAATAGATACTCCCTCATGGCTGAGGGTATCGTGGTTTGGATTGCTGGCACAATTCTTGTTCGTCAATCCATCCGGTCATAAAGATTTATTGATTGGACCTATGTTAAATCAGATGGTGCAAGGTCGGACCCCTTTTCCTATGGTCGTAGTAGAGACGATCATCGGACTGGATAGAGTGAAGAGAGGACTATTTGAGCATTTCAGGAATAGTCTGCTTCTGTTGCAGGTAATGATTCTAAGCTGCCCTTATAGGTTTTCAACTTAGAAAAGCTATATTTTTGCCCTAATTTTTACATGAGTTGCCTTTTGCAAGGTTTTTGGCTCATCGGGCTACTGATTTTATTTCAGACCCTAACTTTTACCTGAACTGCCCCCTCGGGTTTTCAGCTCAATGGGTTACTCTAATTTTTTTCCTTTCAGGTTTGGCTTCAAGAGAAGCTTGGGATCCTGGCACCACCAGTGTGAGACCCATAGAGATATCTTCCTCATAACCATATGCAAAGAGGTTATACCTTGAGCGAGGTGAAGACACTGACATTCCAGGGCTGGAGCAAGTGGATGAGAGTTAGGCCTGAAAATGAGATCAGGTGGACCTACCCTTGGTGGCGCATACAACACGTGACTGTGATAACCTACATAAATTGTATCCTACTATCGGGATTTAGGCATTGCACGTACTACAGTCCTACCATAATTTATCATCAGTATGGCTATAGGAAGGCCATCCCTTGATTGACAGAGTTTGAGGGAGGAAGACTGGTGCCTTGTTTTATGGAGCATGTAGAGAGGACCTGGCCTTGTTGTTAGATAGTGCTGATGGAGATTCCTGAAGCTGGATCTACCATAGATGAAGAGTATAAGCTATGGGTGCTGCGCCATGCCTGAGTAGTTTACTACGAGACATTATTAGGTAATAATATGGCATGTAATAAAGAAAGATAGTGCTTTGTGTTTGAGATTTGTATTACTTATGGCTAAGTTTATGAACATGTGTTCTATTTGCATTAACGAGATTAAAACATTTACATGAAAAATGCTAAAATCAACATAGAAGTTTTGGATGTGCATCAGACTTAACCCCTATTATTAACCAGCCTCGTGTGAGATTTTCTGATCAACTATTTTAACACTCTCCTTTTGCCTCTAAGAGCTCTAATTTTGCATGAGTCATCCAAGTGGATTTTCAACTCATTGAGCAAATATTTTTCTCTTGCCTTAACTTTTGTGTGAACTGCCTATGTAGGTTTTCAGCTCACAAGGCTTTTTATTTTTATTTCACCTTTTCTTTTGCCCTTTGCTCTAGATGAAATACTTCTTCAGCCGATCAAGGTTGATGGGTTCTGAGAATTCATTGCTTTCCAAATCTGAGATGCAAACAACACCTTTGGAGAGGATCTTTTTAACTAGGAATGGGCCTTCCCAGTTAGGTTTGAATTTTCCACGAGGGTCATAGATAGCTAGTCTGACTTGCTTCAAAACTAAATCAACTTCCGGTATGGTAATAAGCTTGAATTTTCTATTGAATGCATTTGCCATGTGCTTCTTGTAAAGTTGTAGGTGATAGAGGGCCTTCAGCTACTTCTCATCAATAGTAACCAACTATTCATACTTGGCCCTTTTCCACTCAGCTTTTGGCAACTTAGATTCTAGAATGGTACCAAATGATTTCAGCTCCACTTCAATTGGCAATATGACTTTTGTCCCGTAAACAAGAGAGCAGGGAGTGGTACCTGCAGGACTCATTACAGTGGTTTTGTAACCCCATAAAGTAAATGGCAGCTACTCATGTCAGTCCCTGTAAGTTCTCATTGTCTTGGCTAAGATACGCTTGATCATTTTGTTAGCCGCTTTGACTACCCCGTTAGCTTGAGGGCAATAAGGAGAAGATCAATGGTGCTTAATCCCATACTTTTCCAACAAGTCAGCAACTTGGCCCTGGAATTGCACTCCATTATCGGACACCAAGTGATGCGGTACCCTATATCTACATATAAGATTTCTCTCTATAAACTTGGCAACTTGCTTTGCCCCCAGTTTACTATAAGATTCAGCTTCTACCCACTTAGAGAAGTAATCAACAACCACTAGGATATACCGATGCCCGTTGGAAGTGTTAGGAAGAATTTCACCTATGATATCAATTCCCTAAGCTGAGAATGGCCAAAGCATTATCAAATTCTGCAATTCAACTGGCAGTACGTGACTCAAATCACTGTGAACCTAACACTCATGAAATCTTTGCACAAACTGTATACAGTCTATCTCCATGGTGAGCTAGAAATATCATTAGCATAGGATTTTCCTGTAAAGCATAAATTCGTTCATGTGGGGTCCATATATGCCAGCATGTACTATTTCCATGACTGATATAATTTCCCTCCTTGATATGCATCGAAGCTGTAGACCGTCCACTGTTCTTCTATAGAGAACACCCTGATGCCAGGTAAAGTTGGCTACTAGTCTACGTAGAGCTAGTTTATTAGCCTTATTGGCTTCTTCTGGATAAGCACTGGTTTTCAAAAAGTTCATGATATCTACATACCATGGGATCTTATTTGGTTGGTCTAGTGCCATAACCCGTTCTCCTTCATAGCAAGGAATCCTTGACTACTCAATGAATACAGGTTCAATTGGACTTTACGGTCATTCATAGACTGAAGCTAGTGTGGCCAAGGCATCAACCATCTGATTCTCCTCACGTGGCATATGAATGAATTAGCATGAGTTAAAATTACAAACCATGAGCTTCATGTATTCAGCATAAGGCTTGAGCCTTTCCTCTTTGACCTCCCACTCAGTCGTGGATTGGTGAATGACAAGCATTGAATCACCAAATATCTGAACATCTTGGGCACCAATCATTAGTAATGCTTCTAGCCCAAAGAGACATGCCTCATATTCAGCCATATTAGTAGTGACTGGAAAGCTCAGCCACTTAGAAAGCATAATGAGTTTGCTTTCAGGAGTGATTAGCATAACTCCTATACCTGCATCTCTTCTATTAACTACACCGTTAAAGTGTAGTTGCCATTTCTGGACGTCAATTGCCCCTAAGTGATCATCTAGGAAGTGCAGTTCAAAGGTCTCAGAGTCATCCATCATCCTGGATGCTAAGAATTAAGCAATTACTTTACCTTTGATCACCTTAGTTATGATGTATTGCACATCAAACTCTGATAACTAGATTAGCCACCTGGAGAGTTTCCCTACTAGCGAAGGAGCTATATACAAGTACTTCATAAGGTTAACCTTAGAGATTGCCTGAACCTGGTATGACTAGAAGTAGTGTCTAAGTTTATTGGTGACCTAGACCATAGCCATGCATAGCTTCTCAACAGTGCCATATTTGCATTTAGTTGGCAGCAGCTTCTTACTCAAGTAGTAGATAAGATGCTCGACTCCAGCTTTGTTCTCTTGAGCCATCATAGCACCAACTGACTCCTCTTCTAAGGCTAGATAAAGTAGTAATGGTTTTCCCGGCTGAGGTGGTTGTGGGATCGACAGGTTGGAGAGATAGTGCTTCACTCTCTCAAATGCAAATTGGCAGTTCTCATCCCAAACCATAGGCTGATTCTTCCTCAAAAGCTTAAAGATAAGCTCATAAATGGTAGTGAGCTTGGTAATGAATCTACTGATATACTAGAGCTGTCCTAGGAATCCGCTGACTTTGGTCCCAGTTCTAAGGATAGGCATCTTAATGATTGACTTTGCCTTATTAGGATCTACTTCAATACCCCTCTGACTGACAATATGACCCAATAACTTACCGAATGTCATCCTAAATATGCATTTCTTCGGATTCAGCCTGAGTCCATATTTCTTAACGCATGTGAGAAACCTGTCAAGAGCTATCAGATGCTCTTCTCTGGTGGGAGACTTCACCATCATGTCATCCACATAGACTTCAACCTCTTTATGGATTAAATCATGCAACAAGGTTGTTGTAGCTCGCTCGTAGGTAGCACCTACGTTTTTCAAGCCAAAGGGCATAACCTTATAGCAGTAGGTCCCCCACTCTGTGATGAAAGCTATCTTCACCTTATCTGTAATTGCCATTAGGATCTTATTATACCATGAAAACCCATCAGTGAAGGAATATATAACGCTAGCAGCTGCACTATCAAGGAGTACATCGATATGGGGTAAAGGAAAGTCATCCTTTGGGCACGCTTTGTTCAAATCCCTGTAGTCTATGCAGACTCTGACCCTGTCGTCTTTCTTGGGAACTGGAACTACATTGGCCAACCATTCCGAATAGTCAACCATGTTAAGGAATTTGGCATCCAACTGCTTTTGGACATCTTCCTTAACCTTTTGAGCCTATACTGGTTGAAGGTGATGTAGCTTTTGCTTAACTGGCTTGAACCCAGGCTTAGTCAAAATTTTATGTTCCACAATAGTTCTGTCAACACTCAGCATGTCTTCATAGCCTAGAGCAAATGCTTTTCTGTTCTCTCTTCAGAGGTTAAGTTTGATGCAATCTAGAGTAAACATGGCTTGTCATCTGTGTTAATGTTAACATTTTTGATGCATGATGTGTTAATGTCAAAAAAGCTTGTGTAATGCTCATGTTCATGCACAATGCCATCAGAATACATATTGCAAACATAAGCAAAGTTGTTCTTCATTACATTATATTTAGATGGAATTACATCATCATCAAATAAAATAGAAATTGGGACATCAGTGTCCTCATACAATAATTCCTTAAAAGTGCTATCCACCAGCATGGCTATGTCTTCATAGACCTTTGACAGCAGCAGGTCCTCCATGTCCAAGTTTTGCAGCTTGGCTCCTAATGTGGTGACTATAGTAATTTTTGGATCTAGATGGCTAATGGTGAGATCAGCAACATCACCAAAGATCTGGAAAGCTTCATCAGGGCTGATGGTGAAAGAAGCAACAGTCTTTCCAGCTACTACCAGGGCTGACAGGTCACAGACATCATCAAAGATGGTAAACTACTGATCGAAGAAATCATCCGAGTTAGGCAACTCAGAAGCATGGTCATGCTGTGTCTCTCCCTGGATGAAGAGAACCATCTTGCACTCTTCTGGCTTGTCTGAAGTGTAGGGATAAAACCCAATGTAGTACCTTTCTTCCCATATAGCTGTATGAATGTCAAACTCTACCGGACCCTGCTGGTACAAGCTTAAACCTATGCCAGGCATAAAGTTCATCATTTGCATCATCCTCTCCACAGCGGGACTCGGTTGGTATGAGTATGATTCAGGTTCTCGGATGGCAGCGATCTGAAACCCAGTCATGAGAGGGATATCTTCCTTGATGCAGGCCAGAGCAACCTCATCATCAATAACAATAGTAACCATACCTTCATTGTGTGGGAACTTGATCTTCTGGTGCAAGGTGGATGGCACACCTCCTAGGGGATGGAACCATGGTCGGCCCAACAGTAAAGGAAATGACACCGGTATGTTAAGAACTATAAACTCCACCACTGATTCGATCAACCCAACAGTGACAGTAGTGGTGAAGGTACCAGTAACCTCCCTTCTAGACTTATCATATGCTCTGATGATAGTCTTGCATGGCTTTAAGTATGAAAGTTGAACCCCAAGCTTGGGCATTACCTTAAGCGAACAGACATTGATGTCGGAACCATCATCCACCATGACATAGGGAGTGGAGAAGTTCATGATATTCACCCTGATGAAGAGTGCTTTGTTGTGACGGATACCCTCGGCCGGTAGATCCGCGTCAAAAAAAGTGATCATGCTAGATGGTAATTCCTGATTCACCAGCTGACTCTTCATGCTAAAGGTAGAAGTAGTTGGAGAGATTCTCATGCTTGAGAGTGCTTCAACAACAGCCCGTTGGTGTTG
>CANYBF010721003.1:0-36555 GCA_948192965.1 Dalechampia spathulata
AGATGACAAGTTTGATTTTTAGTTCTTTTTTCCCCTTGTCACATGTGGTTTTTGCGTTAAGGGGTAGGTGTTGAGGATAAGATTTTGTAATTCTGTGGTTGATCTTTTGTCCTTTGGAAAGTTGAAAAGAATTTGATAAGTTCTGGAGATTTTAGGATAACCCCTTGAAATTTCTGATAATCAGAAGATAAGATCCATTGTTGCTCACCAGATCTGATAACTCCTTTTACTTATTCTTGTTTTCACTTTAACAGCTTGCTCATCTCTTCTTTGACCTCGGAGTTGTGGATTGTTCTGTCTTTATAAGGATAAAGGTTGGTGGGTTTCTTATATGCCATAAGATGGTAGAGGAAATGTTTGAACCCGTGAGTTTTATTTTGAATTTAATGGTGAAAGGTGATGAAGAAGAGGATGAACATTGGTGGACTGTGTGAAAAGAATAAGAATTTGTAGGAGTTAGTTATAATTGGTGATTTGACATAGAGTTTGGAATTGATGGAAGATATGTCCCCAGCAGGTGCAATGACACTGAGCTTAGGTAATTCTGTGTGCGAGAATTCAGGGATTGCAATGCATGTTGAAATTACACGATTAAAGATTGTAACAGACACTGTGAGCTTCTTGTCAGATTCTGTTAAGATTCCTTCTGAGGGGGCTAATTCTGATTGTAGTGCAAATTGTAATGATGCTAAGAATGAGGTGGGGTCTATTGTGTTGTCTACCACAAGGGATGGTCGAACTGAATCATCGAAGGCACTTCCTGGGAACAGGAGATGCTCAATTCCATCGGATGGTGTGATTCAGGAAAGTGATGAAGATGAAATGTTGTCTGTTGTGGAAGACACAAATGGTGTGATGAATGAGGAGCTGTTGGCATTGGAAGCTGGAGCTGAAATAAGCTTGCCAGAATCTGTTGAAATTAATGATAGCCAACTCATTGCTAAGGCAATTATTGTGGAATCATCAAATGAGGTGCAGGTGCCTACTGCTAAACTCCTTATTGCGCCAGTGGGCCCAAATGCAGACAACTCTGATGGTTCTGATTTAAGGGCATCTGCAGTGGTTCTGAAGTTGCCTACTGAGAAGAATCTCATCAAGGGATCTGCCCGGAGCGTGTTTGAGCTTGACTGCATACCTCTTTGGGGTTCCGTATCTATATGTGGACACAGACCAGAAATGGAAGATGCTGTTGCAGCTGTTCCTCGATTTGCAAAAATTCCGATCAAAATGCTCATTGGTGATCGTGTTGTTGAAGGATTAAGTGAGAATTTAACCCATTTAACTTGTCATTTTTTTGGTGTGTATGATGGCCATGGAGGTGTTCAGGTACATCTATGTTGCTAGATTTTTCATTTGTCCCTATCATATAGGACATCTTGTATTTGCAAAAGCAGTCGCTTAAACTGTCAAAGAACAATGAACTAGGCATGCACAGTGAATTTTTTTGAGGAATATGATATAATTTGGTCTGCAGCTAATTGCAAGTGTGATTTGAATTGTTAATTTGCTTTTGAAGTTCTTATTTTTATTAACTTGGAAGTTTTGCCATGTGCTTCATCACCACCCATAACTTGCCTTTGTTTTCCGAAAAATTCCCGGGAATCTTGTGTTTCTGTGTGCATGTCCTGAGAGCATATCTGATGTTAATCAAACAATTATTGATAAGTTGTCATAACATGGAGAGATCCATGCAGGTTGCTAACTATTGTCGTGACCGAATCCACAAGGCTTTGGTTGAAGAAATTGGAAATGTCAAAAATATTTCAACCAGTACAAGCACTGAAGGAAATCAGCAGATGCAGTGGGAGAAAGCCTTCACTAATTGCTTTCTTAAGGTCGACGATGAGGTTGGAGGAAAAGGTACGAGAGAAAACATTGAGGACTGTGGAGATATCTCAGAAGTCACCATTGAGCCTCTAGCACCAGAAACAGTTGGATCTACAGCTGTGGTTGCCTTGGTCTGCTCTTCTCATATAATAGTTGCAAACTGCGGTGATTCAAGAGCAGTGCTTTACCGTGGAAAAGAATCGATGGCATTATCAGTTGATCATAAAGTAAGGAAGGGTGCTTTTCTTAAAAATCCTTTAAAACAATAAATGCATGTATAGTATAGGTAAATCGTTCATTTGAAATAGCACCAGTTCTCTCAACCTTCACTTTTTCACAGCCAAATAGAGAAGATGAGTATGCAAGGATCGAGGCATCTGGAGGCAAGGTGATACAGTGGAATGGACATAGAGTTTTGGGTGTTCTTGCGATGTCAAGATCAATTGGTGGGTGTTCTCCATTTTTGGCATATTGTGATTTTTATTGTTAAGAAACCTCCTAGAACCTTGGAAAAAGTCTTGTTCGCCATTGATGCCCTGTGTCAACTTGTTAAGACAATTATGGCAATTTGATTCTATGACTTCTTATTTGATCAGTATCAGAAATATTCATCCCATGCTTCTTGTTCTTTATCTCGCAGGTGATAGATATTTGAAACCATGGATTATTCCAGAACCAGAGGTCATGTTTATTCCTCGAGCTAGAGATGACGAATGCCTTATATTAGCCAGCGACGGGTTATGGGATGTGATGACAAATGAAGAAGCCTGTGAAGTAGCTCGAAAGCGGATTCTGCTCTGGCACAAAAAGAATGGAGTAACATCTCAAGCCGAAAGGGGTGAGGGAATTGATCCTGCATGTCAAGCAGCTGCAGATTACCTATCGATGCTAGCCATGCAGAAAGGAAGCAAGGATAACATATCAGTGATTGTGGTGGACTTGAAAGCTCAAAGGAAGTTCAAGACCAAATCTTAGCCAAGTTTCGGTCGTCACCCAGATCATTATACGCCTATATATTAGAGAAACTACATCTAATTGAATACATGGTTTGGTCCATTCCTTTTTCTCATGGGCTTAATGTGTGTACAAGAATAGAAACTAGTTTGTACCATATAGCAAGTGTACCAGAATGGGATATAGCTTGTATTTTTTCTTTCTTTGATACCTACCCCTTGCCAAATACCATATTATATGATCATGTAAATCTGAGCTCCTCCTGGCGGGGAAGATTTATGTATCGCAGTGCTAAAATTGATTCTGCATATAGAATGATTTTCATATGGGCGTTACTTTCACATGCATTTCGATAAAAGATAACTCCATTAAAATGCTTCTGATGGCATATAATAATCAATAAGACAACCAAAATGATCTCCAAAATCTCAAAATTTTCATCAATCAAAACAAGTTACAGTGTCTTCCACCTCAACTGGAGCTTTCCAGAGCATGGAACTAGTGTCTGTCAGGCACCCTCCATTGACGAATAATTAATTTCTTCGTCGGCGCTTCTGCCTTTGGACCGGGAACTTGAGCGGAATGGGAAGCGTTGCCAGTGATAACTTATTTTCACGGACAATCTTGCACCCTAGATTTTCAAAATGCACTCGTAACATAACTGGACTAACTTTCAGATCCTTTGCAATATCTGTCGGATCGGTCCGGAAATCATCGGCGTATAGTGTAAGAACTAGGACATAACTAATGAGAAGATCAATTTTCTCGACTGGCAGCTTTCTTGCTTCTGGAGTAAACATCCCCACAAATTTTTGACGAAGAATGCTTGGGAATCTGTGGTTTTTGGCCGAGGAAACACCATCCATAGAATGCAGATCTTTAAACTTCAGAAGATGTGTGATGTAAGACAAAATGCGAGAGTGCGTCTTCCTCTCCACTTCATCCTGCATATAGAGACATGATTGAATTAAGAACCAATTTACATCCATTAACGCAATAACTCATCTCAAAACTAAGCCTTATCCAAAGTTATTACCCACAACGCAATTACGAAAACGAAAGAGGACATTAATTAACCAAAAATATACAAGAAATACATAGATAGCAAATCATTTACCTGAATTTCTCTCAATTTATGGATTCTGTTGCGGACAAAAGTTGGGTAAGCATTGCTCAGTGCTCCTTCCCTTAATTGCATAATTTCATAAACATCTTCCAGGTAATCCCACTCTCCTGTGAGAATAATCCTGCTCAATGGGTAGGCCTCCTGGGGTGTGGTGGCAGAAGTATTATGAGGTGGAATATTTCTAGATGTATGGGCACTGGTACTTTCAAGAGCCTCCTTGTTTATCACAACATTATCAATTTTTCTACCCAAATCAATCTGAGACTCGGGATTATCTCCTTGTGTCAAAACCTCCATTTTCTTACCCTACAGTGCATTGTGAGAAATTAATGTTAACAAACTCCTCAAACAGAAGTGGACATTTCATTGTCTAACTATTATGTCAATTTTCAGCTATTTAGCCTTTACTGCAGAAAACATGCACCACATGAAGCACTGCTACAGATATGCGTACAGTATGGATATGGAGATAGGTATGTAGATGATATTTACAAAAAGATGAAGGCATATGATCAGTGGAATGCACAAAATTTACAACCACCGGTAAGATCAGAAGACAATGAGCTGTGTTAAATGATCAATTCACAGTAGTCAACTGAATAATTTATAATTATCTAGTATCATAAAAACTTAAGGTGAAAAATGAGAAAGAAATGCATGATCAACATTGGAAACAGAGGCAGTATACCTGGCTTATAGATTTTTTTGTCCCGTAAGTAATAGTAAGCGCCTTCATCCTATCCCCTCTGTTTTCCCTAGAAAGTTCCTCATTTTCAAAAACTGAGGGTCCCTTGTCATGAATATCAAGCCCTTGAACTTTTGGCTCCAATCGTAATATCTATTCACAAACCCCACAAGAATAAATCGTCATACAGTTACGTACAACTTAAAAGAAACACAAATGAGCAGCAAGCTAAAATAAAATAATCGAAAAGAAAAAGAATGTCCACAGAATCATCTGCGTAAAAACAAACTATAATTTTGGAAACTAATAGCACATCCTGGTAGTTCAAGGCTTCACTACGTTTGTAAATTTCTTTTGCAACACTTGCCCACTTTTAATAGAAAGTTACCTTCAACATTGATTCAGCACAAAATAAAACTCAGAATTTTTGGTTATCTTGCTTAAACTCCACAGTCCTAGTAGCTAGCCAAAAAAAACCACTGAGATCCCTCAAATGCGATGGTTTCATTCTTTCCAACCACATTTTCTCAGTAATCAAATGCTAGATGATACATTTTATGTCAGCATATGCCTCAGGAACATGAGGGAAACCCCAGAAAGAACTTCTGTTTTCAGAATCAATAAACTTGATTTACCAAAAGTATATTATCAAATTTAATAAAAAAAAAAGAGGGCGTAGCATTAGTGTTTTTTTCCTTTTTCTTTCTATGCACCAGCGATCACCAAAAAGACAATAGAATAATCAAATCAACTCTACATAAGAAATAAATACCTTATTTCCAGTAATAGGCATGATCTTCAAAGTCTGAGTCTTCTTATCAAGAACTCCAAGGGCATATGTACATAATTGAGCAGCTGAAGCCTCACCTTTATAGCTCTTACCAACAAAGTCAACATTGGTCCCACTAGGATTCACTACAAGTTCCATTCTTTCTGAACTTCTCCATTTTTCATTCTTTTCATTGGAGCTTTTCTCAATCTTAGTCCTCTGGGCGTGCCTATAAAATTTAACACTTGGTTGTGATAGTGATGGTGATACATTTTCTCCATTATTAGTTTCCTCTAAATTGTTGGTTTCATTATGTGCATGAGGTTTATATCCAGATGGGAAATAACCTACTATAGGTGGGGTTTTATCGGTTTGGTCACAGATGACTTCTATTTTGACATTCAAAAGTGATGGTTCATTGGGTTTATCAGTGGCAGTTGGCTGGTCATTTAGGACATTGTCACTTTTCTCTTTCTCCCTTTTTCTCTTCTTTTTCGATTTCTTTGCTGTTTGCGGTGATTCCTGGATCATGGTATCACTTTTAACTAATGGTGATTCTAGTTGCATGTTTATCAAACCACCAGCTGTAACACAAAAACAAAATAAAAATCAATAGATATCTACATTAACACATAAAAGTGAAGTAGATTTGCTGTTGATTATGAACAATAAATAATTAATAACAACGTATTCAGCTAAACAACGATGCTTTTACTGCGAGTGTTTTTACTTTGACCATAGTTCCTCCTCTAATATGGTGAAAGGCTGACTTCTTCTGAATATTGCAATCAGCTAATCTTTCAATTATTAGCAAGAAAAAATCAATCTTTGCCGAACAGGATTTCTATTTCCAAACTATAGTTATAACTAACTTCATCAATTCAACCACGAAGGAAACAACAGCAGATGACAAAAATATAGACTGCATACAATAAGAAAGACGACCCCAACAAGAAGCTAACGTAATGATTAAATTGGTAAGACGGGTACCTGACTCTTGGCTCTAGCAACGTTGTTGCTGCTCCCGACCTCGAGACTAATGGTCTTACCAGTAAGGGTCTGATCAAATATCAGCTTCTGATTATTCTGATTGGTAATAATAGAGAGGAAATTTTCTTGAGCGAGATCAAAAAGGATAAATTAGGATTAAATTTTTTAAACTAATGAAAATACTTCAATGCTTCGAACAAGGATTTTGAGAGAAGGGATGGGGAAGAATTTGGCAGCAAAAATTAGGGTTTTTGGTTTTAAAGAATGACTATTATCATGGGCCTGAGCTATAAAAGCAATGGGTTTCGGCTTTTCATCTCCACGCATGGCCTCAATCAATGTTAGGGTTCTTAAACATGGGAAATTTTTTAAAAATCTCAAAAATATAAAAATTTTCTTTAAAAATCATTTTTTAAAAAAAATTATAAAAATAACTCATATATATTATAAATTTATTATAGATAATAAAAAGATTTACAATAAATTTATTATTCAGTTATTGTAAAATTCTTATAAAAATTTATTATTTTTATAAAATCTTCAAAAATCAACCTATCAAAATCTATTATTTTATAATTATTATTTTAAAAATGGTTTCAATGTCTATAATTTTATTAAATTTAAAACTTATAAAATACTTTTAAATTTTTTTGTACATCACAAAATAATTGTAGTTAATATTAATTTGCACTTAATTTTCAATTTTTCATAAAAAATTCCATTTTTTAACATTAACTAAAAAATATAAACTATTTAAATATAAAAATTCTCAATTTTAAAATTAAAAACATAAAAATCTGCAGGATAAATTAAAATATCTATATATATATTAATTTAAAATGTGTCTTAAAATATATAAATTAAATTAATATATTAGTTTTTGAAATTTGTAAAAAGTAATTTTCATATTCTTATGTAATTTTTCTTACTTTATTATTTCCATATTTATTATGAACTTAAGTGACTTATATGATCTTTATGAACAGCTTTGAGCAGGGGTGGTTCTTGTCTGGAATGTCATCCTCAGGTGGTGACGGGAACTATCTTGGTTCAGTAGAAAGGGCAATTGTGCAATCTCCAAGCTAGATTTGGGAGGTTGGCTTCCGTGCTACTTACTGTTTATTTATTTTGGATGACTAGAATTGTTGGAACTCACATAGTTTATAAGCTATTCCAAAACTCATCCTATCCCACATCTCCTTTTTACAATATCCAAAATGGATTTAAATATAGAATTGGTATAATGAGTTCTTAAAAGGTCTAAGGAGAGGACAAGGCCTCATGCACATGGGATTGGGCCCGGAAGGTAAACATGGGAGAGTATGGTGTTATTCTCTCTATTCTGTTTGCTGTTTGTAGCAATATGATGCGTCTTTTTGGTTTTGATAAATGAACATACATTGACAAGGCAAGTATGCTGGCAGAAAACGAGACAAGCATGGACAACACAAATGACTTCTCAAGAAGAACTATAACGAGCTCGAGCAATAAAAGACAAAACCTATGATACCCATTAGATCACAAGCTAAAAGTTGGATAAATACTTCTTCAAAACATCCATAACTGACCCAAAATCTGCCTTGACACTCACAGGCGGATTAGCAAATCGACAGGCCATGTCCTTTATATCTGCAGAGTGGTAATCAATCTTACTCTGACTAAACTTTAACCCGTGAGCAGTACTAACTACTACCGTGCGATCAGTTGGCCCTATAACCCCACTACTCCTGAGCTTAACTAATGCTGCTAATGCCACCCCTGTATGTGGACATACAAACATCCCAGTAGAATCTGCTCGAGCCATTTCATCCATTAGTTCCTCCTCTGTAGCTTCCTCGACAATCGCATTTGAGTTTTGTAATGCATAAACAGCCCTATCAATTGAAACAGGATCACCAATCTGAATAGCAGATGCAAATGTAGTATTCGCTTTTACAGGTTTAAAATGTTTCCATCCTGACTTGTAATACAAATAAAGAGGATTTGCATTTGCAGCCTGTGCACAAACTAGTCTAGGAATCCTGTCCACAAGTCCCAATTCTTTACACATGTAAAACCCTTTATAAAAAGCATATATATTCCCTAAATTTCCACCAGGAACGATGACCCAATCAGGCACTTGCCAATCAAACTGCTGCAAAATCTCAATTGCAGCAGTTTTTTGCCCTTCTAATCTTAAACTATTCAGTGAATTAGCCAAGTAAATTGGCAGCTCAGATGTGATCTCCCTTATTAACCTCATACAACCATCAAAATCAGTATCAATACTCAAAACAAAAGCTCCACAAGCAATGGGTTGGACCAACTGAGCCATTGAAATCTTATTAGCTGGTAAAAAAACAATAGAAGGAATACCAGCAGAAGCACAATAAGCAGACAAAGCAGCAGAAGTATCACCAGTGGAAGCACAACCAACACCAACAACTGGTTTATTCAATTTTCTTAATCTATTAACTTGACTAACCAAAACAGTCATACCCAAATCTTTAAAACTCCCTGTGTGACTAATCCCGCAATGCTTTACCCACAAATCGTTCATATTCAAGAACTGTTTACCATATCTCTCAGCCCAAAACAGATTTGAATTTCCTTCAAATGCACTAACAATATCATCATTTGATATCTCAGGTAACACCCATTCCTTTTTGGACCAAACTCCTGACCCATATGGCCACGTTGTCTTTCCTACTCTAGAATCGAAAAGGGTACGCCAGTAAGAACCTGGAAATGCTCTCAGAGCTGACATATTATGTTGCACATCAAGAAGCCCACCTGACTGAGAACGGTAAACGATCTCATCGAGTGAGTAGGACTCGGTGCAGGTGGGTCCTGCGTTGAAAGGAACATACTTTGCGGAGAAATTGTTGTCACGTTGTGGGTTTGCTAGGTCTTGGCGACGGGCCTCGTCGCGAATGTTTGATACTCTGCTGGTGTTGAACGTGGTGGTTGTTGTTGGAGTTGGAGATTGATTGTTTGATGGATCAAAGGTGGAAGCTTTGACGAATAAGAGTTTAGTATGGATAATGGGTTTTCGTTTATAAGAGAGTTTAGGGCTATTAAGATTGGGAAATTGGAGAAATGAAGAAGAGGCGGCCATTGAAGATAACGTGAGAGCTCGAAATTTCTAGAGTCTCTTGCATTTGATAGAAAATGAAGGGTTGAAAGGAGATGTACTGATGATAGTACGTAGTCCCAACGCTACTAAGTTGAAGAGATGACAAGTGGCATATGAAAGAAATTCTTACAATTTTTTGAGAGAGAGAATCTGATGCTATGATGACAAGTTGAATATTATTTGGCACTTGCTTGGAAAGCACCTGAACTTTCCAAGCACAATTCAACACTGAGCAATGACCCACAAATAGATTCAGAAATGGCAAGAATATAGTGCAATTCTGATAATCCCCTGTTTCTTGCTGCATATATAATAAATTAATGAGTTTAGTCCAACTGCTGTCGCTTTTCTTTCATGGTTCCGACCAACTTCTATTTTATTGGAAATAAAACATTACAGAGCCACTTGGATTTGGATGACAACATGTTGAATTTCTAGGAAAGTGAAGGAACAGACTTAACCATTTACTTCATATCAGCTGAGCTCCTTTTACAGATGGCATGCATAAACATGATGAACTTCAATTTTTCAAACTATAAATTATGGAAAAGTCCTTTTTGTTGATAGAAACTGGAATTCTAGTATGCAGACGATGATGAGTCTTAAAGGAGAAGATTCAATCAGACTTTATGAGGCTGCAATGGAAGGTTGTGCAACAACCCTTAAGCTAATGATCGAGAATGATCGACTAATCCTTCATAAGGTTTCGCTGACATCTTTCACTGAAACTCCACTACACAGATCATCTTTGCTTGGCCATCTTGATTTTACAGCAACCATTCTAGAAACATGTCCTAAAATGGCTTCAGATTATGACTCTCGTAAACGATATCCCCTTCACTTGGCCACCTCCGGCGGCCATCCAGAGATGGTCAAAGCTCTGTTACGTGCAAATGGTGACGTTTGCATGGCGCGTGATCAAAGATGGTAGAATTCCCCTTCATTTAGCTGCTATCAGGGTTAGAGTTGAGGTTATCCAGGAACTGGTTACTGCTTGTCCGGAGTCGATTTCCGAGGTTCTTGATGGAGATACGGTTTTGCATTTGTGTGTGAAATTTAACCATTTGGAGGCTTTGAAGTTATTGGTAACCATGATGAAGGAAGATGAGATTGTCAAAGGTGATCAAGATGGTAATATTATCTTGCATGTATCAGTCATGCTAAAGCAACTAGAGGTAATATCAATTGGAAGCTTTTTGATCTCTCTGTTGTATCAAACATCTTTGCACATAAATTTCTCTATCTGAATTCTTGCGAGAACCCTCTAACATGAAAATATCCTGTTCTTACAGACTGTGAAGTACCTGCTTCAAATACCTGCAGTAAAAGAAAGAGTAAATGCACTCAATAATTATGGTTTCACAGCGTTCGATGTGTTTGAACAGTATCCCAAGGATTTCAAAAGCCTGAAAATTCAAACTACTCTGATGGAATTTGGTGCTAAAAGAGCTATGGAAGCAAGCAATGAAACATCCCCTGCTGCCACTGGAGTTTCTACCTCGAACCCACATGCAAAATCATGGTTTGAGAAATTTATGAAATTCTTTGTACGATACGCAACAAATTCATTGATGGTAGTAGCTACTGTTATTGCAACCATGACGTTTCAAGCTGCAATCAACCCACCTGGTGGTGTATGGCAACAAAATTTTGCAGACTCTGCTTATGGGTTTAATTGCAGCAAGGGGAATGTTTGTGAAGCTGGAACTGCGGTGTTAGGCTATGTCTATCCAAAGCTACTGTCAGTTTTCCAGAGTACGAACAGCATCTGTTTCGTTGCTTCTCTCGGTGTCATTGCCATGGTCATGGGGGGATGTCCTCTCCACAACAGGTTCAGTTTGTTTGTTATTAACAGTGTCATATTTTTCACACTCTCGCTGATGGGAGGCATTTATACATATGGCATGCTTTTGATTACCCCGCGGAGCCTTGGAGACAAAACCTGGAACATGTATCGGAAGTTGTTGTTTTCGCTAGTGGGGGTGTTTTCTCTAGCTGCTATAATCGGAATCATTCGCTTAACTATTAGAACAGCAACGTATTGGCCAAAGATCTTAGACAAGATCAGAAAACATCAGCAAAGAAGTCAATCAGAAGATCAAATCATCTGATTCGGGCCTATTGAATTCTCATACATATCATATTGTTTAAATCAGGATTGTATACTGATGGGTATCTGACTAAGTTCTAAACTGTCCACGCCTCAATCATGAAACAATACCCTGCAGGATCGAGATGTTACTTGTCCACAAAAGATGCAGACATTGTATGCTTCCATTACCATATGTAATTACTCAGGCATGAAACCTGGCAAGAAAGACTCAACATTCTTCACGAAATTTCGCTTGCCACTTTCACCAGAACAGCTTTACGCATCAAGTTCTCGACGACATGTTCAATGGACATTATTGTACGGCACGGACGGACAGCCAGTACCATCAAACTCTCATGGATACCATGCCAGACAGACACCAACCAGCTAATATCTGTAATGTCATCATTGCTTCCTTTTGTTTTCGGGTTTCCTATTCAGCATTCCATCGTACGGATGTTTGTACGAAGAATACACGTTCATTTTTCTATATAGACACTAATTAAGGTATAGATTTCATTTATATCCATTCCATGAAGTTTTACTGCAAATTTACCCTTGTAGAAAACTGGTTCACTTTAATATGATGATGGACTGTCCTTAATTGAAAATGACCTTAACGAAAATCACAGGAGAAATTTACACAAATACACCCTGAACTTTAAAAAAATTTTAAATATACCCCAAAATCCACTTTTTGAGAAGAATCTACCAATATTTTGTTTATTATCTAAATGGGTGTATCAATTTGGGCTTCTCAAGAAATGGGGCCTACACGCGCCTTAAAAACGGGACCTATTCGGTGAAATTCTTCTTCATTTAGCTAAACGACAATTTTGGTGCTGCCGTACGAGACACACGAGGTTTCTAACGACATGTCGTGTGGCATTTGGGAACCTTTGAAGGGTGTTGTACGGTTTAGCCGGTGTCATGAGAGTCACGTTCTGGTGTGGATGGATTGATAATTACCATCATGCATTCACCCCCATACGCAACATCCCACACCCTAACCAACTAATTTCTTTACTTTTATTATCATTGCTTCTTTTATATCCAACTTGAGAATATACATTCATTTTTCTTAAGATTTATTTTCCATCATATCAAAAATTCAATATTTAATTTTTATTTTCTAAATAATTTATTTTATGAATTGAATTTATAAATAATCAATTAATTAATTTAATTATCTATTTAGTATCTGTAAATCAAACTAAATCGAATATTAAATTAATTTAATTGAACTTTTACTTTATTTTTTTTTATCGATTCAACTTTTCAATCAAAAATTTTAATTTTTTAAAATTAAATCAAACTAAATATTTTTAAAATTCAAAACTTTTAAATTGAACTAATTTATTAATTTGTTTTTTTAATTCAGGCTTCAATTTATAAATTTTTAATTGAATTTATCAATTCTATAAAAGATCATGAATCATCAATTTAAATTCAATAATAAATATAATTAATTAGATGTTAAAATCAATGCTACCTAATTTATTTTTGATTTTTTTTCAATTCTATCACGTATAATAGTATATAATATATCAAAATAAAGGTTTATTGAGTTTTTAATTTTTGAAATTATGATGATTTAATTTTGAAAATTTTATCAAATTAAAGTTAATTCAATTGAGTTATATTTTTAATTTTTAAATTTAAATTTTGATTTATTTTTTTTTTTATCAAAAAAATCTAATTTTGAAACTTAATTGAAGTTGGTTGGATGAAAATTGAAGAAAATATAATCCCACATTGAAGAAAAGGGCTGGGATTGGCTTCACATGGGAGACAAGGTGTAGCCACGCACATCATGTCCCTTCTCATCGCTTTTAATGGATAGGGATCACACGTCAGCTAATATGCTCTGGGACAACGTAGCAGTAAGAAGGTTTACTACGCACCCACATCACACCTACAACACTACAACCTAAAATCACAACCCTTCATTCCTCCCACCACTCTGCAGGCCCCGTAGGGGACGGTCGACAGCTACAGTTTCAGATTCATCACTGTAGAAACAGAAACAGATTATTCCTTAAACAGCCCTGTCAGTTATAACAGACTCGGACAAAAAAGCCAAAAAGATAAAAATATCCCCAAACTGATGACCGCCACGTGTCCATAATCTCCTGATATCCGCTATACACGTGTCATTGTCTCTCAAAAAACACTATATCAGTTGTTTCTCTTTGTTCTTCGTTAACCTAAAAACAACCACTCTAATCTATTCTCTGGTCGCCCACAATTCTCTCGGCGTTCAATTCAGATTTTCATTGTTATAATTTACACTCATCGTCGTCGTGAAAAAGATCCAAACTTTCCTGATGATTCAAACTCCGGCGAGGGAGATCAGTCGTCATCATCATCAATGTTAGATCCATTTGTTCTGTTCCGTCTTCGATCCAAGACCTGGTTCAACAGGAGGAAAAAAGACATTATCAGCATCAACTAGAAGTAGATGGATTTCTTTTTCTTATGTTTTTGTTTGGTTTGATTTTCTTTTTTTTTTTTTTGCGGGTATGATATGCATATCTTGTTTTCTTGTTTTGTATATGTAGATATTGCGAAATTGTTGTATAGCTTGTATGTGTAGTAAATATTGGGAAAAAACTGGCAAAAATGAACCTGAGCGCGGCGAAGGATGAAACGAGAGAGAAAGAGATTCATATACCAGCTGAAATTGATTGGGAAATGCTTGACAAATCGAAGTTTTTCTTCCTTGGAGCCGCGCTTTTTTCAGGTGTATCAGCTACTCTTTACCCTGTTGTTGTTTTGAAAACTAGGCAGCAAGTTGCTACTCAAAGCCAAGTTTCTTGCATAAAGACTGGTTTTCGAATGGTTAGGCATGAGGGTTTTAGAGCTTTATACAGAGGATTTGGTACTTCTTTAATGGGTACTATTCCTGCTAGAGCTTTATACATGACTGCTCTTGAGGTTACTAAAAGTAATGTAGGGACTGCTACAGTTCGGTTAGGTTTTCCTGAAGCCACCGCCGCCGCTGCTGCAAATGCTGTTGCCGGGCTGAGTGCGGCTATGGCTGCTCAACTTGTTTGGACCCCGATCGATGTTGTGAGCCAGAGACTTATGGTTCAGGGTGGTAACTCATCAACATGTAAATACTCTAATGGGATTGATGCCTTCAGGAAAATCGTTACCACTGATGGACTCAGAGGACTGTATAGAGGTTTTGGAATATCTATACTGACATATGCGCCATCGAATGCGGTGTGGTGGGCATCTTATTCTGTTGCTCAGAGGATGGTCTGGGGTGGTATTGGGTGTTATTTTTGCAAGAAATCTGAAAATGGGAACGAATCTAACGGGGTTAATGTCAATGCAAACGCGTTAAAACCCGATTCAAAAACGGTTATGGCAGTGCAGGGGGTGAGTGCAGCAATGGCAGGTGGTGTTTCAGCATTAATTACAATGCCACTGGATACGATCAAGACCAGAATGCAGGTTTTGGATGGAGAAGAAAATGGGAGACGAGGACCGACAATTGGACAGACTGTTAGAAATCTTGTTAGGGAAGGTGGTTGGATGGCTTGTTACAGGGGATTAGGGCCAAGGTGGGCTTCAATGTCTATGTCTGCAACAACAATGATCACTACCTATGAGTTTCTTAAACGGCTCTCAACCAAGAACCAAGAAGTTCTTCAGTGAGTAAAAGCAAGACTAGCTTTTGTCTTTCTTGCACTTCTTGTCTTTTTCCTTTCTAATCTAGTTTCTGTCCAAATTTTCATCCTTTTCGCCTGTCTTTTGTGTTGTTACCTTTCTCCTTTCTGCATCAAAAGATATGATAAATGTGTATATATACATATATAATATATGTAAATTTTTGTTCTTCCTCGGATTTTAAGCATCGTCAACTATCTGCAATTCTTAATTGTTGAAGACATGGATCACTTTATTAATGTCTGTGGATTCTCTAAAGGTCTAAATGGAATTTGCATCTCCTGCCTTTCAAAGTCATCGGTAACATGATTGACTTGAGTCGGGATCAACCTGATGAACCAGTAGAGTTACAAGACTTCCGAGGAAGTCTGGAAAACACCATTTTCTATTCTTGAGTTGAATCTGAGGCGCCCATCAACTAAAGTAAACAGTCTTGGGGGGCGTATGCGCGCTTACCCTTGTTGAATTTTATTTCTGAATTTGCCAGATAATTTGGATTTTTATGGATTCAATTAAGTATAATTTATGGTTAAATGAAGAAAGAGATGGGGTTGGATAGAATTTGGAGAAGATTCCAAACATGACAACGACATGGATGTGTTGGATCTACCATTTGCACATATTTAATTCAGTTGTTGTCCAATCTCCATAAAATCTCGGATTCGAACTTGTTTGACACTATCAAATCTTAAATCATGCTTTGATTATTTAATTTTCTGCTTTTGTTTGGAGGGAAATCAGGAGACAACAATCCTTCCACACAAATATTACCATTGAAACTCACATCACATGAATTTAGATACAGGGGTAATTTTTATATTATTCGAAATGTATTACTATATTTCGGATCATTCGGGTTGTATTAAAATTTGATTTTGACGTTGGAAAGATGTAAATTAATGAGAAATAAGTTTGGTAGGTGAGGGGATTGCTTGCGGAAAAATCAAAATAAGCATAATTTTGGTAATAAAGATGGGTTTACGTGAGATCTGTCTGTAATCAATAATTACTAGAATTCTATCTTTCAAATGGACCCATTTGTAAATGAAGCATTCATGCGTAAAACATCAATTTAATTATGTCATTACTGAGTGTATTCCTATTTTTATTAAAAAGATATTCAGTAAAGCCATTGTTAATTTTTTTTGGAATTATATAAGCATTTAATGGAGGAAGATATTATAAACCAATAATTAAAAGAGAATGAACGAAGCATATTATAAACATATGCAGCTTGCTAATGAATATTGTTATTATTTTCATCGAATCTAATTGAATTATCAAAAAATTAAATTAAATTAAATATCATAATTTAAATTATATAAAAAATAAAATCAATTCGAAAGAAAGAAAGTTAAATTAACAGTTGGCAAAATGAAACTCAGAAAAGTCTTGTCACAACCTGTCAGTTTCCAATTTCCAGGGCCTACCCTTCTATTTTTGAACAATTCCAATCCTAATTCCAGTTTCAGATTCAGAGGGAATTATATATAGATAGATAGATATACGCGCGCGCGCACACTCTATTCTTAACATAGCAATAGGGGAGTTGCCTTTTCTCCAGGAAGCTTAACCTAGTAAATTTCTGACTATTTTCTTCTGAAAACAAGCCCCTGATGGCTTACCAAGGATGATTTGTCCGCATTTCATGTGAAAAATTTCTTCCCTGTCAAACACCTGCTGCTGGCTGCTCCAACGCAAAAAGACTTGTTAGGATCTTGACACTGATGTTTCTGACAATCCTGAATAAGAATCTCATTCCGTGGATAACACCGGCAAGCAATTCCTTGATCTTGCGAAACAAGAACTTAACTGAATAAAATGAAGCGAAAACCGCAAGCAAAGCAACCCAAAAACATGTGTAGATCGTAAGAAAATGATCAACTGCTTCATCACAGGAGCTTTAATGGCTGCGATTGTGACTACGTAAGTAGCAGCTGTGAAAAACAAGGTTACGCACATCACCATTAGTAAAATCCATATATAACCCTTTCGTTTCAGGGGGATTCCACCGATGAGCAAAATGATTGTTGTTAAAGATGCACAGAAAGAGATTGTATTATTAAGAATAAATTGATGGTATCTTGTTCGATTCGTATATGCTAATATTGAAGTTCCTGCTTTGCATGTTCTGAACCCTTTGCTGCAATCTGTGCCATCCGTCCCCCAAACTCCACCTGGTGGATTTATTGCTGCTTGAAAAGCCATGGCTGCAATCACAGTTGCTACAACCATCAGGTTGCCTCTACTCTTTTCCAACCAGTCACCACCACTACCCATATTGCTATTTCCGTCTGATAATTGGTCCTGGAAATGTATTGGGTATGTTTCGCAGGTTATAGAGAATGCGTCTGCTTTCACTTTCACTTCAGGTATTGAAAGCAAGTATTTCATCATCTGCAGAAACAAACAGGAACGCGGGTATTCTCTTAATTTTCCTTCCGTTAATTCAATGCTTGAAAGTGATAAACTGTACTTACCTCAATTTGCTTCGTGATTACAGCTAAACCCAAGATGGTGTTTCCATCATTGTCGACGGAATTCATGATTTCACCATCATTACGTAACAGTGTCACAAACAGTTTGAGAGATTCCAGATGATTATATTTTACACATGAGTGCAAAACTCTCCCCTTGATGACTTTCGCCTGAGCTGATTCAAAACAAGCAGTGATCAACTGCTGTATCACCTCAACTCGACCTCTCATTGCTGCTAAATGAAGAGGAAGTCTTCCATGCTGATCAGCAACCAAGCAGACATCAGTATTGATACTCAACAACGCCTTAACGATCTCCGAGTTTCCATCAGCAGCAGCCAGATGGAGAGGAGATTGTCCTCGCGAGTCCAATTCATCTGCGAGCTTTGGCTTCCGACACAGAAGAGCTTTCGCAAAATCAACATTTTCAAGCAAACATGATACATGCAAAGGTGTTTCGGAGAAAGAGGAGACTGAAATTCTGTCAAGAATGAGCGGATCCCTTTGGATTAACATGCACAAAGCGGCGATATCCCCTCTGTAGGATGCTTCATACAGCTCCTTCACATCATCTTCTTGAGACTGCATTTCTATTTGATGACGTTGAACTTCAGAGCTCTTCTCTGTAATGGGTCCTGTCAGCTATGTAAGAAGTCTTTGACAGACCCAATGTGAGGTGGGCGGCGCCAACTTTCAAAAATAAAATGGTGGGCGTGAAAATTTTTGAAAGAAAAAAAAAAAATATCTGCAACTTCTATTATTTTCTTTTAATAAAAATTTTAAATAATTTTTATCTTAATTTATTTAAGAGTTTTTCACGTAAAATTTATATATCTTTATCTTTATTATTTTCAAATTATTAGCTATGATCTTGCTTTATTCAGTTCATTTGTTCATCAAATGGTATTAGAACTTTGATTTTTATTAAAAATATTTTTTGAAAATGAGCATGTCAAAAGAAAGAAAAAATTACAAGAAATTTTTTGGTATGATTCGTTAAAAAAAGAACGTAAAAAGTCAAATTTCATGAATAATGATAAATAGTAATTTTGCAAAGATGATGGTACTGTACCAATATATTAAGTTTGACCAAGTTAATGGCTTTAGTCCAAGTTCATTTGTACTGTAACAGAAGTACTGTAACGAATTATTGTAGCAGGTGTACTGTAGTGGATTACTAGAGCAGATGTACTGTAGTGGATTACTATAGCAAAGTTACTGTAACAGAATACTGTATTATGCTATGAAGCAGCAATATCAACGGAGAGCAGGAAGAAGTTTACTAATGTGTGGCTTCTTGACTCAGGAGCAACTTATCATATGACCTCACAAAGAGAATTATTGCATCATTATGAATCTATTTTAGGAGAATCTGTGTATAGTTGTAAAGATAATACCTTAAAGATTATAGGCATTGGAACCATCAAGTTGAAGATGCATCCATACTATTCAAGGAGTGCAACATGTGAAAGGCCTTAAGAAAAATTTGTTATTTATGGAACAACTAAATGATTTGGATTGTATTATCAAAGTTTAAAAGGGAATTATGAAGATTAGCCGAGGAGCGCTGGTAATTATGAAAGGATAAAAGGTTGCTGCAAATTTATATATGCTTTTATGGAGAGACTGTGCAAGAAGTTGAAGCATCTGCTGCTTTAAGTAATTCAAGTGAAAGATCTACAATGGTATGACATCAAAAGCTTGGACATATGTCTGAACAAGGCATGAAGATTCTTGTTGAAAAAAATCTACTTTTGGATCTTACAAAAGTGACACTACCCTTTTTATGAGTATTGTATAACAAGCAACCAACATTAATTAAAGTTCAACACATCTAATTCTAGAAGCAAAAATATTATTGAATTGGTTCACTTTGATGTATGGTAAGCATCAGTATCATCACTAGGAGGAGCAAAATACTTTGTGTCTTTCATCGATGACTACTCCAGTAGATGTTAGATGTATCCTATTAAGAGCAAGAGAGATGTGTTTACAACTTTCAAATCTTACAAAGCACGGATTGAACTTGATTCAGGCAATAAGATCAAGTGTTTAAGGACAGATAATGAAGGAGAATACATTGGTAATGAATTTGATAGCTTTTGCAAGCAAAAAGGCATCAAAAAGCAGTTTACTACAACATATACTCCATAACAAAATGGAATGACAGAATGGATGAACATAACTCTGTTAGAAAGAACAAGAGCAATGTTAGGAGCCGCAAACCTAAAAAAGGTATTTTGGGTAGAAGCAGTCAGCACCACTTGTTATGTGATTGATCGGTCTCTATTTACAGCAATTGAATTAGAGACACCAATGAAGATGTGAGCTGGGAAGCCATTTGATTATTCAAACCTCTATATATTTAGAAGTCATGTGTACGTGATGTACAATGCCCAAGAAACTATAAAGTTGGATCTAAAATCTAAGCAGTGTTTGTTTTTGGGATATGTTAATGGTGTAAAGGGGTCTCGTCTGTGAGATCCTACTGCCCACAAGGTTATAGTCAGTAGGAATGTTATCTTTTTAGAAGATAAATTGAAGGGAGAAGATGATAGTACTTTGAAAGGAAGATCAGAGACTACAATTGTATAGGTGAAAAAGAAGTTTACAGAATAAGATTCTTTTAAAGCAATACTAGAGCACGAGGAAGAAGAGCCAACTGAGTCTGAAGAGGCAGAAACTTGGAAAGGGAAAACATGCAAAATCTATACCATCCTGATATAAAGATTATGTTATGGGTAGTAATATTGCATACTATCTTTTAACTGAGAAAGGGGAGTTATCAACTCTTCAAAAAGCAATGAGCAGTTCAGATGTATCCCAGTGGATGATAGTAATGCAAGAAGAAATGGAAGCTTTGCATAAGAACAAGACTTGGGAACTCGTAATAATACCACAAAGAAGAAATGTCACACCCACATTTGACACCCTAGGAGTTTTGGTATTTTTGTGTATGCTTGCTCGGATGTATCTATGCATGTATACATATCTTGGTATGATGCATGCATATATGCTCTGTATTCGGTGACTGTGTGTGCATCGTGATGATGTGATGCATGTGTATTTGTATGTACGCGAGGTGTGTGAATGATTGTATGCATGTGTGGTATGTGTTTTGGTGTTTTAGGTGGCATGGGGAGTGATTCTGAGGGTGAGAAGAGGAGTTTAGAGTGTGGTACGGGCGTATGGGGATCCATACGGTCGTACCAAACAAGGGAGATGAGGGGGCTAGGGCTCCTGGAGGCCGTACGGGCGTACCAGAGGGTGGTCCGGCCGTACGCATGCTCACAGGAAATCAGGTTTGTCAGAAAGTTTAGAGTCGTACGGGCGTACCAAAGGATGGTACAACAGTACCGCAACTCGCAGGTTTTTGGTTTGTCAGGGTTTTTAGTTCGGTACGGACGTACGGAGACTGGTATGACCGTACACGATTTAAAAGTCAGTTTTTAAAAGGGTAAACTTAGACTTTTCCTTTGACTAACACCTTCTATCTCCTTCTAAACCCTTCCAAATGTGAGAAAACAATAGAAATCTGTTTCCTTTGCCATTTTTACGATGTGAGAACTTGGGAGAGTGAGATTAGCTCGTGAACTACTACTAGACGCTTGAAGTAGCTTCACTACAGGTTTGTGCTAGGCCTGTTGTTATGCTAGGTTGGTTTGGTTTATGCTTCTTTGCTTGTTCTGAGGCCCTGTAAGGCCTAGAACTGATGCTCGGGGATTGAATTCCCGATGATTGTGCTTGTTTATGCCTTTGATGCTTGTGATTGTAATTGTGGGTTCCGAGAAGGAATGTACCATGTGTTTATGGGTTCCAAGAAGGAACGTGTGTTGTGGCTTTTGGTTCCGGGAAGGAACGTATTTTGTGAATGGCTTGTTCATGCATTATGAATAATGGCATAGAATATCATGGTGAGGGAGCGAAATAAGGGTGGCGGAAATGAGGTACGAGAAGTACCGAGTACGAGAGGTACTGAGTCAATTACGGGGGTGAGATGCTCCCACTGGTATGAGATATACCAATATCAATTAATATGGTGAAGGGGTGAGATGCTTCTACAGGTGCGAGAAGTGTCGGTATTAATTGATATGACAACGGAATGAGATGTTCCGGAAAAGAGTGCAAGAGGCACCAAACCGAGGGCGAGTGCATTGTATGATTGACGGTTGAGCATTTATGGTTGTGTGCTTGGCTGTATGCTGTATGGATTAGCTGCGTATGTGTATGACGTGTTATGTGTTCCTAGCACCACTGAGATTATTCTCAGCGTTTATCATTTGATGAACGTAGGTCCGAGTTCAGAGGGTGAGCACCGGGATTAGAGGTACAGCAGCTGGTTCGGGTCTTGGACTTTTGGATAGACTCCTCCGGCTTGTATATTTGTGCATATTTCTTTTGTATTTGTAGTATTTAGTAGTATATTAAATGTATTATACAAGAATCCATGTATATATCCAGGGTTTTGTATATATATATATATATATTTCTGTTATTGGATTTTTATACGAGCATTAGAGTTTAAAATCCCTTGTAGTATAATTATTGCTTTCCTGAGACGGGCAAGTGATGGTTATGCTATGGGATCATGTTATCACCCCTTGGGTCATAGGTCGGGGTGTGACAAGAAAGGTCATTGGTAATAAACGGATCTTTAAGATCAAAAGAAATAACGATGATCAAGTGGAATGGTTTCATGAAAGATTGGTTGTGAAAGGATATGCTCAGAAAGAGGGGATTGACTTTAATGAAATATTTTCCCCTATGGTTTAACTGACAATTATTCGAGTAGTTCTGGCAATGTAAATAGATTTTTTTCATGAAGATCTTAAAGAAGAGATTTATATGCTCCACCCAGAAGGTTTTGAAGAAAAAGGAAAGCAACATTTGGTTTGCAGGTTGAACAAATTTCTATATGGTTTAAAGCAAATGCCAAGGTATTAATATAAGAAATTTGATTCCTTTATCATAAGTCTTGGATGCAACAGACTTAATTCATACCCTTATGCATATTTTAAGAGGTTTGGTAAAAGTGATTTCATTATCTTGCTATTGCATATAAATGACATGTTGGTAGCAAGTCCCAACAAAGATCATATTAAAGAATTAAAGGAGCAGTTGTTAAGGAATTTGAAATAAAAGACTTGGGACCAGTAAATAAGATTCTAGGATGCAAATTCACCAAGACATAAATAATAGGAAGATTTGACTTTCTCATAAAAATTATTTAAAGAATGTTTTATGATGCTTTAATATGCAAGATTGTAAGTCAATTTTTACCCCACTTCGTGTTAGTTTTAAATTATCCTTCAGTATGAGTCCTAGCAATGAAGAAGGATGGATGAAAATGTCTCGAGTATCATATGCATCAACAATGAAGAGTCTAATGTTCGCAATGATTTGTACATGACTAGACATTGCACATGCAGTGAGAGTAGTAAGTTGATATATGGTGAATCTTGATAGAGAGCATTGGAATGCTGTGAAAAAGATCCTAAGATATATTAAGGGAACCTTATATGTTGCTTTATATTATGGAGCATTAGACTTTATTGTCAGAGGATAAGTTAACTCGGATTATGCAGGTGATCTTGATAGAAGTAAATCCATCATAGAATATGTGTTCACACTTATTGGTGGGGCCGTGAGCTGGGTATTAAAACTATAATCAGTTGTGACAACTTAAACAACAGAAGCAGAATATATAGCAACTACGCAAACTATTAAGGAAGCAGTATGATTGAAAATGATAATGAAGGAACTTGAGCATAAACAAGAAAAGATTTCTTTATTTTATGATAGTCAGAGTGCCTTGCATCTCGCAAGGAATCCAACTTTTTATTATAAGTTAAAGCACATACGAGTCTATTATCATTTCGTTCAAGAGAAAGTGGAAGAGGGCACGATGGATATGCAGAAAATTCATACTAAAGATAACATAGCAGACTTTATAACAAAAGCAGTTAACATTGATAAATTTATCTGATATTGATCCTCTAGTGGCCTAAGATAAGTATAAACAGCATAGAAAGACAAGAAAGAAAGAATGATGTGAAGATCTGATTGGTCCTTAATCAAATTTTTAAGTGAGAGATTGTGAGATGAGTGCTGCTAATTTTGAAAAAGAAAATGATGGGCATCGAAATTTTTGAAAGAAAAAAAAAACCTATGTTATGCGCTCTGTATACCTAACCCTGTGCCTATAAATAGGCAGGGGAGGTTTAAGGTAAAAATTATCCCAAAGAAGAGAAAAAAGAAATAAAAAGTATCTGTGATTTTTACTCTAATTTATTTGAAAATTTTTCACATAAGATTTATGTCTTTATCTTTATTTTTCTCAAGTTATTAATTATGACCCTATTTCATCAGATCCGTTTTTCAACAGCCAATCCTTGCGTATTGAAGTAGCATTGTTTGACAACTGACCAGTGTTCTTTGGTCTCTCCATTCGTCTAAATTGTTAGAATATTGATTCCAAAATCCACAGATAATGCATTCATGTAAATTATTTTGCATTGTGATAAATGGATTTTGAAAATGGGTTTCATTCTTTCAGAAATATCATTTTTTTAATAATATAATAAGATATATCAAAATATATTATTTATTATTTATGTATTAATAATTAATGATAATTACATATTAATAAAAAAAAATTAATGCATGCATGAAATTTAATAAAAAATAATATATGTTACCATATTTATAATCATACATCATAAATCGGGTCAAATTTCTTTAAAATATGAAATGCTGCAAAATAAAAATTTAAAGATATAAATTAATAATATGTTTAGATTAATGAATTGTTTGATATGATCATTTTTTTTCATTAATATGATCTATTGAATTTGAATCAAAAATTGATCGGATTAATCTACTCTTATAAATACATGCAAATCATTAAACTTTTGATTAATTTTTAATCAATGATTTAATTATCGATAATTCTTATGATAGTAATCTAATTTTAATTTTAAAATAATTAATTAATTCAATGATTTTATATTTATTATTAGTTTATAGATTATAATAATATTTTAATTTATAGCGTTTATCCAATTATGGATATTATTATTTTTAATTTATATATATATTATATTATATTTAGATATTATCTATTTTTATTTTTTTTTAAATTATGTATAAATTAAATTTATCATGTAAGATTATGAATTTATTATATGAATTTTTATTAAAAATTAACACCTATTTCTATATTCTTATTATTGTTGATGCATTTATAATTCCATCTTATAAATTCGATATGGTTTGATTAATTTACAGCATATAGTTTGGTTTTCAAGATATAAGATGTGTAATATCTACATATCACTCCTGAAATTGCCTGGAACTTGTTCTTCTTCGTCGGGATGATGACATCATGATTCCAACTATATGCCAACGCATTCTTCCTTTCAGTCATCTTGCATGGAAGAACTACGCTTAATGCTTGTAATGGATCCTAAACTGCCAGCATTAAGAGGGTGCCCTGGATCTTCACATGTATCGTGGAATTCCATGGTTATTTCGTCTATGAAAGGAGGATTAGTTGGTGGAGGGAGGTTTTCCTCGGTCTTTATCATCTGCAGCGCCTTCGCCATTGTTGGTCGAAGTGTTGCCATTTCTTGCGTGCATAGAAGTCCTACATGCACTATTCTGAAAATATCATTTTTCACTTTACTGTTGTGGTGGTTGTGCAGCATTAGATTTGGATCATAAAGCTCCTCCACGGTCCCTGCCTGAAATTTCTTCAATGTCTGTTTTTCCAGGAAAGATAACATAGTAAATAAATGTAATTGATCAATGAAAAGGTAGTGCTGGATTCCTGAAACTTACAAGCGTGAGCAGGCTGTCTGTATATTCTGAGCTTTTGCTTAGGTTATTTTGCTTGCCTGCTACAATCTCCAACAAGAGCACTCCGAAGCTGTAGACATCAGCCTTTTTGGTTAGTTGGCCGCGAGCCAAATACTCCGGTGCTATATATCCACTACAGTTAACAAAATCGAAATCATTGCTTGCTCCATTACATGTATAAGTTGTCATGTTTCACATATGAATTTCATGTTCATCATCGCAAGATGAATACTCCAATATGCTAACCGAGAAGCACAAACTCACAGTGTTCCTGCAATGGCCGTACTGATATGACTCTTATCCTCTTGGAAAGACCTGGCCAAGCCAAAATCAGCAATTTTAGCCCGAAACCTTGAATCCAATAATATATTGCTGGCCTTAATGTCTCTGTGAATGATTCTGTTCTTAGAGTTGTCATGCAGGTAGACCAAACCTTCTGCCGTGCCGATAATGATGTCATATGTCATCTCCCAGGTTAATGCTTTGCCTTTGTCCTGATCTGCAACATTTAGATCGATGTTGTGCATGAAACCAGTAAGTTAAGCTTTAAAATATGAGAATCTAGCTTTCTTTTTACCAAAAATGAAACAATCAAGAGACTTGCTCGGCAGGAATTCATAGACGAGGAGGCTTTCAGGTCCAGAACAGCTGCATCCTGAGAACCTGACCAGATTCTTATGTTCCACGCTACTTATCATGTTGATTTCATTGTAGAAATCTGCTGCTCTGTGTCTATTATTGGAAAACAGCCTCTTCACGGCAATCTCTCTTCCGTCTGCCAGAACACCCTGACAATGGAACAATCCAATAAAATCAAACACAAACTGTTAGTTATTTTGATCATTCACCATCTCCTACAGATTAAAGAACAAAAAAATTGAAAAACTAAGGGTAAAAAGACCTCCTTGTCCAAGCTTGTTGGCATCGTCAAAAGATCCTGTGGCCTTGTCAAGTGTGGAGTACTTGAAGTTCAAGCTAATGTCATTAAGAATTTTGACCATTGCATCATTTGAATCTGGATGATCAAGACAATAACATTTCGGGGATTCTAAGCAATCCAGGAGATTTAACAAAGCAGAATCACAAAGATGCTTTTCATTACCTCTTCTTTTCTTCTCTATATATCTGCGCTTCCAGGTATGAACTATAGTTAATCCAAATCCTAAAACCACCAGAGACCTAACAACTGAAGCCACTATCACTATGATTTTCTCTGCAATCCGTAAAATCAGGCTGAGTTATTCATCAAGATAACGTTGTTCCACTCCACCTGACATATGATTTACATAAAATAAGATTAATTTACCTGCTGAAGATTCATTTCTCTGTTCTGTATTGAGAAAGTCCCTATCCGAATACCTTACAAAACACCCGTTATTCAGAGCTCTCCCCTCTGAAGAAGGTAAACATCTCTCTATGGATGACGTAGCATTCTTCAAGCACAACCTGCAAGAGCTTGTATTCAATGCCCTCCAATAATTAGCCAATAGGTAAACCGATTCATTCCACCCTGGAACTGCTACTTGAGCTCGTGCATAGCCAGTATTATTTGGTGCCATGGAAAGCACGGCTGATAGAGCTCGCCTTGCTGATCCCCGAAACATTGAATCATTCCTAGTTGTATTTCCACAAGCAATATGATCTTCAGGTCCTTTATATTGCTAAAAAAAACTGTAGTTTTCTAATCTCAGAAAGCAACCATCAAGAAAAACTCGACCACCATTGTAAGGAGAACACCATGTTAAAGTTATACGTGCCTCGGCATAGCATGACATACAGTCCAGCGATGCATAACATTGAGCAAGGCCATAGTTAGTATCAGGTCCTGTACCTGTCATGGCAGTTCCCTACCCTGAATTTCGCACCTGATTACTGATGTTATCCATTGCGGCAACCAAATTTGGCACAAACCTCGTTGTATTATTCTCAAGTTGGCGAGAACACGTAACATTCACTTGTTGGGTTCTTGGGTCCGCTATCACTCTCTTACACAGCAATGAGAATCCAACGAGACAGAAGAATATGCACTGACAGTGGCCTAATTGAATGGCTTTCCCCATATACAAAACTTAGCCTAGTTGTTGAATGATTATCTTTAATTCTCTGACACATTTTCTAGCAGGTTCGTAACATACGCAGTGTCATGAAAAGCCTGCAAACAACATTTTTGGAGAAAAACTGTTTTGCAGGTAAAAGAAGAATGCTATATTAAGATTGCTCATTTTTCGCATCCGAAATCTTAAGTCAAAAAGGGTTAGAGTTTCTCGGTTTTACATTTTAGTGTGTAACATGGACAAATATAAACAATAATATATTTTCACATCATAGATTTTAACTTACAAGTTTTATCTTATTAAGTATATAAATTTTATTAATTTATGAAAGATAATTTAACAATTAACCATAAAATAATGGATTATAAATCAGAAAAGAAACAATGACCAGTTTAGATTTAGCATTCCATTGTTGGAATTTTGAGGGAAGCAATCTTCACAATTAGAATGTGAATTTGAAAGAAGTTGATATATGTATATATATCATAACTGACCGTACATTAGATAATTGAGGGTGTGTTTTGAAATTCATCTGAACTGTTACTGATTTGGAGCAAATGGAATAGATCAATGGAAAATCCATTATTTTACAAATATTTTTTTTTTGTATGATTGCATGTTTTTTTTGAGTATATTAATTCCAGAATTCTACATCAAAATTTTTCTAATAATGCAAGGTCCTTGTCGCCAACAAGACATGCACAAGTCACACCAAATAAAAGGAATGATGAACAAGAGATGCTAACTACATATAGAAACATTCATGCCAATCATTATTTATACCACTTAGCTTAAAATATACGAGGCTCAATGACATGCAATTAAAGATGAGGACATTTTGTCACCATCCTAATCCTAGGAAACTTATCCTACACAGTGAATTTAATTAATTTGCTTATGTTTAGGATTCCACATTTATATGCTACTAATGATCTTTTCTGAATCCTTCATCATTAGTTGTAGAGGCAAGGAGCTGCTCTTCCTTTATCAATGATAATAATCTTAAATTCAAACTATGCAGGAAAAACAAAACAAGCAGACACAAGAAACATAGGTCGACCAACACAATTTATCCCACGACTAATTTTCACCAAAATAAAAACCACTGTAATAAAGTGCTTGTTATACGGGAGTTAGGATAAAAAGAAAAAAAATCAAAGTGAGTATAAATGATAGCATACACGAATGTAAATGTTATATCCCAGAATTAGTGAACTGCCCCCGAGCACAAACTGGGGGTCTCAAGTGCCATAGATCCTTATGGACTGCCCAGCTTAGATCCCGTTAAAATTGATCCAAGCATCCTCTCAGAAGTTTATTCATTGCAGGCAGCGTGGAACTGCCTGACAAAGATTGCGATCGGCCCACTAAAACTCTCGTCCTTTGTATGGCATTTCCTGCATAATGTTTAAAAAAGAAAATGAATTGAAATGACACGACACCAAATGCTAGTCCTAATTGATAAATCCATGGCACATTTTATTGTGATGGGAACGCATGATTAGTTAATTAGAACACATGGGAGATGAACAACAACGCATTTCTCAGATGGTCACATCATATCATAAGATATCCGAAACTTGTCAAGGAAAGGAAAAATAAAAATTGTATCTTAATCACTTACGGGTTGGTAGCCTGGCATATATAGAAGTTGCCGAGGGTGGCCAACGAGCATCTGCTGTCCATACTGCAATCAGACGTAACGCAAAATCAGGTGATACATAAGGAGAATCTAGCATTCAATATGAGTTTCAAGTAATATTTTACCTGAGGTCCAGGATGAAAATATGTTTGTGGTGATTGCAAGGGGGCCACCTGTGGATTATATATAACAGGCTGGTGACCAGTGAATGAAGGTACAACCTGCAAAAGCATTATATGAACAGGCTAATCACAAGACCTGCAATATCCTATGTTATAGAATGACAATCCCATGTACATGCCTAAAGAGCCCAGCAAGAAACTTGTAGATCGTTGGCGACAAAAGTAAAAGAGATTTCAACAAGAACACATAACTTGAAGAGCTCATAGAAATTTCAAAAGCATAGCGAAGATGCTATCAACAACATAGCATAAAAACAGAAGTCCTAGGGTAGAGCTCAAACAAATAAACTGTTGCAAAATTACTTGGAATAACAAAATAATTACTATGACTTTCAACAAAATAATTACTAGACTTTCAACTTGTACATCACAAATCAAACAAACACTAACCAACAACACTAAACAAACAAAGAAGTTATACTACTTACTCCGATCCCAACAGGCATGCCATGCATTTGTGGTAGAGTAGGAACGTTTGGTGGAAAATAGAAAGAACCATCAGAAACCGGGGATGGAGCCCTAACAGGTGTTTGAGAAGGGGTAAAACTCTTTGCATTTGGATTGAGTTTGAATTCCTGTAAACATGTTTCAATCAAGCAGGAAAAACAAAGAAACCAAATAAGAAAGCCTCAAGAGAAAATGATGTGAACAAAAGAAAATTTCCCTATTTGGGAGGCACAAGAGGTTATTGTCTTGTAAAAGCTTACTTATGTTGACATTACATCAAGCGAAAATGTAAACCCTAGAATCAATCGCACCTTAGCATTGGGGTTCAGAGTTGATTTTTCTGAAGTTAATGAACCCATCGATGAGCTTGGTGTCAAACCAGGACCATTTGAAACCGAGGCAGCACCTACACTACCAGAATTTGATGATGTAGAATTGTCAGGGTGTCCACGACAGTTCGCAGATTGCACTTCTCCAACTCCTTTGACAGAAGCAACTTCTGGCAGTTCACCAGGACTTGTCTTTTCATCACTTTTTAAAGCAACAGTTGATGGAGGAGTATATGCAGTAGCATTAGAAGATAGTCCACCTTTATCAGAGTCATCTTTCTTTCTGTCTAATGACAACCGAGAATCTAACGGGAACAATAACATAAAATGTTAGATAATTATTACATTATGCAGCATCCTACCTTAAGCCCTATAAAAGAAACGGCAACTAATTGCAGTCAAGGAGGGAACGAGAATAGATTATTAAGTCATGGAGATGGATCATCAAATTTAATGAAGAGGTACATAAAAGCATCAGAATGCTTCACTTACCAATACATGTTGGTGATGAAACATCGTCAGTTCTCTGCATTCAGTGGGAACATGAATTGGAAAATAATTAGTCTTAGATATAACATACTGATTCAAGAAGCTCTTCAAGTTTCATTTAGAACATGTATATATATAGCAGAGCTATGACTTACAGTTTGCTCTTCAAACCCCTTAATGCTGTCATTCCCTTGTTCACCATGAAGATTTTCTCGAATCCTACAAAATTTCTTGTCTTAGAACTCACCCCCACGTAATATCATACAAATGATATAATGACTAAGAACCCACTTTCAATTCAATTATGCTGGAAATCAGCAAATCAAACGAACCTCATTTCATTATCTGAAGTCAGTATAACTTTAGAAGGAATATCAGATGCCAGCTGCTGAGAATGCTCATAAGAACCTGAATGATACAAATCTACACCAGTACTTGACTGAGAACACTCTGCCTCATCCTGAGAGCAAGAAATAGACAATGATCATACATGTACTGTACAAACGGGTAATTGAAAGGTCTATATTATATCCTTAAGAACTTGTACTTGAAAAAACTACTTTTATACCATAGCAGACTGCCAACCCTATAAAGGGTTCTCACAGGATGCTTACATCAAGTTTACCAATATAATGTGCACTTCAAATCCGCACAAAAGAAAGTATTAGCTAGTAAAGAACACTATAAGCGGTCAACTGTGTATGCTCACTAAATAGCAACAATAAATAGATAAGCCAAAACTTAGTTACTCAAGTATACACTGTTGGAAAGCAGAAAGGAAGGGGCCCATTGTTCTGTTGATATAGGTTATGCAACACATGAAATTGCAATTAACAAAGCACTTCCATTTCAAATTACTGTGCAAGTAGAAAGAACTGAAAAAAGAAATACAAGGGAAAAAGAGAAACTACCAAGGAAGAAGTTGATGAAACTTGAGCTCCAGTATTACTTTTCCCATAGGTAAAATCACTAGATTTCTTAGTGTAACAAGCAGATGCATCTCCAAAGGTTTCAGCATTGTGGGAATCCAACACTATGTCGGTTTCCTCATGTCCACTATCATCAACCCCTGTACCTCTGTATACAGATGAAAATCTGGTCTCTTCATCAATATCAAAATTTTCATGGAAGTGTATTCCTCTTTCCTGTTGAAGAAATTGGCATAAAAATCTTGTAATTTATGGAGGTTAGTAAGCACAAAAAGAGATAGAAATAGGCATAGACATAACTGCACCTCTGCTAAATGAAGATCCTGTGTATCCTCACCCTCAATTTCTCTTGCTATTCTCATAGCTTCCTCCTCTAACTCTCTCATTTGAGGGCCCTTCTCTAGCTTCGTAGTGTAAAGTTCCTCATCAAAAGTGCTTTTTACTCCAAATAACATTTCATTCGTTTCAAATTGGTCCCATCCCCTATCAAATGTAACCCATTAGTATATCATGTCAGTAACATTATCACATAGGAAATATGTATCAGATAAAAGAATATAAAAATGATGCACATAAACTGATTTTAATTTGACATAGGTTCTGAAGGGGGAGAGTAGTTTCTACTCCCACCAGCTCTTATTTAAAAATCCTGTTAATGCAACATGATGATAGCATTTATTGGTGCCTCCAACTCATTCCTGTACAGCTCCTTTGGAATTGAAGTATGAAGGTATCAACATGCGTGCATTTGTTGTCCAAGTGACAGTTTTCACCAAAAGCACGAAAGAACTCAAATTAATAGAAGTTCCAAATCCTGGGAAACTTGAGCCACAGACAAGCGGCAAATATCCAACAAGGAGTGTTCATCCGCACTTTCTTGTCAATAGAATTTTCACAACAAGTATTCTGATTGTATTTGACATACATATAAGAAAAAAACAGATGAAGATGGTTGACAATCTAGAAGAAAACATGTACAATTTGCATAACTACATGCACCTCATGGCAATGAAAACAGTTATTCTGTTACATTAGTTGAGCAGAGAAGCACTCAAAATATTGAAAAAACTACCAAGAGGCACAAGAAAACAAACTTTTATAATAACCACCTGTTCCAAGGTCCATCAAATATATTCTCCAATTCAGGGCATTGTGGGTCATCTTCATCAGGGACCCAAGGAGCCAGCTCTCTCCCTGCGTCAACATGACGGGATTGAGATATAAAAGAGTCTATCAGAATCTCCTGTTGTTTTTCATTTTGGAGATCATGGGCCATCCCATCCATGGTAACAGACACATCCTGGCAATATCATTCAAATAACTTGATCAAATCGCTGATAACTAAAAACCAAAATATGAACATTTGGATCATCTAGTATAACTAAAAATTTGTTCATGATAACATCTAACAAGCTAATCAACTGCATTGCTCTATAGTTTTTCTTCCAAGCTCATAATTTTGATTAAACTCACATGTCAGCAACAAGAAACGCTAATGGCCAAAGAACACCAAATGAAACTGCATAAACGCAAAAACAGGAAATGCAACCAAACCTTTGCTATCACTTGTACAACTTCTTTCCCAGGTACGATAAAAGTTTTTACAGGAGCCTTGCTTAGGAATTCTGTCTTCTGCCCCCGAAAAGAAACATCCTTTGTCAAGCGAGCCATTTTCAGAATAATTGCTGAAAAGTAAAAGAAAGTGGATGTTGAAAACCAAAAAAACTTCCAAAAAGAATTACAAATTCTGAATCCCATAAAGAGAATATTCAAAACTAACTCAATTTATACATGTAAAAAATCCAATAACATACCAAAGTCTTTTTCAACATTTGTGGTATAGCATGTTCCTGAATATATAGATCCATTTTTCAGGTGAACTTCCACAGGGTGCCCAATAAGACATGTTGATAAATATACCAGCCTATCACGAGGACGACTCTCATAAACTCCAACTTTTCCACCAACTACTGCAATAATATTGAAACAGTTAGAAATGAAGAACGTGGCTCGGTGTTCAAAATATTTTAAGACAAAACCCACCAGAATTACTTGATCGATTTGAATTAGACTTTCCAGGTTGTAGTTTATTGTCCAATCTAGCAACTCCTTCCCTTTCAGCTCTTCGACGACCAAATCCATTGGCATAAGATCTGGGCTGGGTCGGCTGTTGCAAACTCATTTTGACAGCAATTGCCACCTCAAACCTAATATTTACCCTGTTAGACAGATTTCTTTAATGATACAGAAACAGTACAGTGACAGAAGCATAATTGCGTAAGTAAGCTTGATGGTGTAAGAACTAGAAGAATATCAGAGGTTTCAAAACAAACAGAAATATTGCCCAAAACATGATCCAGCATGGAGTAGGACATATAGCACTGTTCTTTTAGCGAATCTCCAATAACGTTTAACAAAGCAAGAAAAGTAAAGTGAAACTTCTACATGCAGTTTTTCTATAATTTACAGGAATTACCACGTTGCTGAAAATTCCAATGACATGATGCTGCACGAAGGAAGCAACAACTAGAAACAGTTGGAAGAAGTAGTTGTACTTACCACGAATAGATTGCACATGATGGATATAATATCATAAAACTACTGATTTACCAATTCCCATTGCCAACTACATGAAACTTCTTTATAGATATATAATATACATCAAAGGTGGACTGAGTGGGAGTTCAGTATGGGATAAGACTTCTGGCACTTAGGAAGTACGGGTGCCTGAAACCAATTTCACAAAAGCAATGTCCTAATGACCAAGAAAGAGTGCAACTCCGTTACATAAAACAGAGAAAAATAACAGCAGCAACGCATGTTCAAGCTAAAAAATAAAAAAGAAATAGAAAAGGCTAAAAACGCATATTTGTGCAATAAATACGAACTTACATACATGAACATTAAAGTCTCTTGACGCATTACAAGCATATGCAGTATATATGCACAAGCAGAGCTTAGAAAACACAACTACCAAAAAAAATCAAAGATGAACTTACTGGAACTCGTGCAAAGAAAAAACATAATGTAATAAATATTGTTGAAATTCTACAGCAAAAGAGAACCAATATTATTAATTCCACCCCAAAATTGCAAACAATAAACAAAACCCAGCAAAGATTTCTAACTTAATTCATTTTAATTTCCAGCATTCATTCACAAGAAACCTGATTGAGCAGTTCAAAAAAAATAACTAATAGTTAAAAAGAAACAAAAAAATATATTGAGAAAACTGATCCGTACCTTCAAATGGAACAAAAGAGTTCCAGCAAATTCCACCTTTGCTCCTTAGGGTTAGGGTTTTCGAGTTTAGGGCACGATTACAATCACAAAACGAATCAGACGCTGCTGAAAAATCAACAAATGGAAATAGAGAGATAAATAAATTGATTTGGAACTTTAGTGAATCTGTTGATCGTAGAGACAGGGAGGGGGGGAGGATTCAATGTGATCGAGCGACGGTGGGATTTTCTTTTTGATGGATTCAATCAACTTTTAGAGGGCTGTGAATTGGAAAAGACCACGGATTCTACGAGATATGATTTGGTACATACAAGTCCATAGTAACAGATTGCTGCAGTTTTAGTTTTTCTTTTTCTTTTCAACGACCAAAAAAGACGACTTAACTAAAAAATATTTCGTATATTTGAAATTGTACAAAACTGGTGTTTAATATTATTTCTAATTATATTTATAATTTTTAAATTAATTAATTTATTATTTAAGAATAATTATTATTAGTATTAAATTTAATTTAAATATTTATTATATATGTATATTGTCACACCCAGCCCATACTCAGAGGACATGCTCCCACGACACAAACAGCGGCCCCCAAATGAAGACCAGTGTCTGTACCGTCAGGGATACATCGTGAATATGTCGTATGGGGACACACTCTAAGCCTAATGGTGGTTATGCGGCGGAAACAACGTGATGCACATACATAAACCCGGGATCCATGAACATACACTCATGCAACATTCATTAACAGGCAATACTGTATTTCATTAATATAAAACTTGTTATATAATAAGTGAGTGCATACAATCAACCACCAAAAGCTATACAAAAGTACATAACTGTACAATACAAACATAACTACCGCCACACCCTAGCTACACGACCAAAAAGAAGCCGGAGTATGCATCAGGAGTCCCGTACCGAATAGAGATCAATTCGTCTCTGCTGACGACCTCTAATCCTTCTCAGATCGCTCTCCCGTGGGCTCTGAACCTACGTTCATCAAATAACAAACGCTGAGATAAACTCAGTGGTGCTATAATACATATAACCAATCACCATCATAAACATCATATGCAATGCAAATGTCACTGTTTCTATCATTCACCCTCATTCACTCTTGTTTTCCTGAATTGTGCACATTCCTTTCGCACACACTGAATCCCGATAGGTACCGGTACTCATCGCCCGTAGGCGGCCATTTATCTGAGTGCCCTGCACTTTATATCCATCTCCCATCTTAGGAGAATATTTATATAATAATTCCATAGGAATTCCATTCATTTTGATACAGTGTGCCCAGAGCTGAGCTCTGCCCTCATTTCTCATTTTCTTTTCACTCTTTCACCATTCATCCATCATCATAATGCAAATGATCATATCATTCATTCATTTACCCCTCGAACTAAACCATTGGGGCATTAAACATAACATTCGGCAAGGAAATCACAACGTTCCAAGCAGCATAATCAATATACATCATATAACATAGCCAAATGATAGCATTCCTATCAAAATCATAAGCCTAGACGTAGTTTACGTCTTATGGCAATCAGAAACAAGCCGTAAGTGGCTTAACACATAAAACTAGCACTAACCTCGAACGCAAGCAACCTCTAGTTCAAGTCTGTGATCCTGTCTCTACCCGTAGTTAACTTCTTTATCACGTT